>QAXK01002215.1:0-19335 GCA_004335735.1 Chlorella sp. KRBP | reverse complement strand
GGCGTCTGCGCACCTCACGCCCGCCGACATGCACACGCTGCAGATGCACGGCACCGGCACGCCTCTGGGTGATCCCATCGAGGTGGGAGCAGCAGCGGCAGTGCTTGTCCCAGCACCAGCCTACGTCAGCCCACCACCACAGCAGCAGCAGCAGCAGCAGCAGCAGCAGCGCGTGGTGTTTGTGCAAGCCGTCAAGACAGCCGCTGGCCACACCGAGGCGGCGGCAGGCGTCATGGGCCTGTCTCAGGCCACGCACTCCCTGGGGCAGCTGCACGCACCCACCCTGTTGCACCTGCGGAGCCTCAGTGCGCACGTGGCGCCGCTGCTGGGCAGCACAGGCGCTGGTGACGCCGGCGGCACAGCTGGTGTCTTGTGGTCACTTCCCCGTCAGCCTGCTGCCATGGCATCTCGCACCACAGCCACCACCTCCCACGGCAAGGCCAGTGCTGAGCACCAGCTACAGACTGCGGCGGGTGTGAGCGCGTTTGCCTTCCAGGGCACCAACGCACACGCCCTCCTGGTCCCAGCCCCGCTACCACCACCAGCCACTCCACCGCCCTCCTCCACCTCCCCCAGCATGCCGTGGCGGCGGCAACGGTACTGGCCGGTGCCCCCCGCCACGCTTCTCCTGACCCAGGCACTCCTCGCGTCAGGCGATGCCCCGCAGCGACACGCCTCAACGGTGTACATGGAGGTGAACCTCGGCCACCCTGGCCTGGCATTCCTGCACGGCCTGCGGGTGTCTGGTGCGCCTGGGCCACTCCTGCCCGCCAGCGTGCCACTGGCGTGCGCCGCCCTGGCCAGCCAGGCTCTGGTGCACGCCAGCGACGGCTCCATTGTCCACGCTCTGCTGAACGCCTCCCTGCCCAGCCCAGCCGTACTGCCACCACCAGGATCGGGCGGCATGCTGAGGTGTGTGCTTCGCGGCGACAGCACGGTGCACGTGGTCAGCACCACAGCAGCAGCAGCAGCAGCAGGCCGCCACGACCAAGAGCAGCACGTCCACCTGGTGGCTCAGCTCGCCCTGGTGCCACCGGCGGGCAGCGTCGCGTCAAGCGCACCGCCTGCGGTGCCGTCCGCCGCCACACGCCTAAGGGCAGTGCTGCAGGGCACGGCACTGCTGGCGACGTGTGCTGCTGCACCAGCGGCACTCGTGGCACGCGTCGCAGTGGGGCCAGAGGACCACAGCAGCGGCTACGCTGCCATCAGTGCGAGCGCTGCCAGCAGCGAGGAGCAGCGGATGGTGACGGGCATTGAGGCGGGGCTGACAGCTGCTGGGTGCGTCTCCTCGCTGCCCTCAGCCGCCAGCAGCGCCGAGCAAGCGCAGCACGTCAAGGTAGTGACCGCCCTTGCGGCCTTTGTCCTGCCAAGCGACACCCTTCACGCGTCACCAGCACACGGCGGCAGCGCCATCACCGCCACTGGCAGCACCGGACAACAGGACAGGTCAGCATCGGCGCTCATCGGCAGCTGCCGCCTGCAGGGCGTGGCGGTTGCTGCACCAAGTGCCACTGCCGCTGCCTTCGGGCCGGGAGGCCGTGCGCGGCCCCCGCTGGATGGTGGGCGGGAGGCAGCTGTTGGGTTGGCTGCTGCGCAGGCGCTGCTTGATCTGCCACCAGAGGACCGTGGTCCCTTCCTACAGGTAAGGCTGACTTTCAGGACGCTTGTGGGGTGCTGTGGAAGTCACCAAGGATCTGAGACGCTCAAGTTACGTTCCTGTGGGGTGCCGCGGTGCGATGCGCAGGCGAGAGTGCTGGCTGAGGTCCGCGCTCTCATCGGGCGTGACGTGGGAGCACGCGAGCCACTCATCGGCGCAGGTGCGCGACCTGACACACGCTCTCTTCTGTCAGGCTCGGCGGCTCGCGGGCCTGGCTATGGACTGACGAACTCGCTGCGTGCCTCGTGCCCTCCGATGCACGCGCAGGTGTCGACTCGTTGGGGGCGATGGAGCTGCGGCACACGCTGTCCGAGAGCATCGGCGTGCAGCTGCCACCCACGCTGCTTTACGACCACCAGACCGCTGAGGAGGTCGCCACCTTCGTCATCAGCCGCCTCGAGCGCGACTCCGCAGCCGCCGCAACCGCCGACCCACCCGGGGACGGCGCTCCTGCCGCCGCTAGGGAGCGGGCTGCTCCTCAGCCGCAAGTCCGCAGCAATGTCGCTGACGAAGACGACGACGAGGGTGGCGAGCCCTCTTCGCTGCTCAAGCTGCTGCGCCCTGCCCCGCCGCGCCGTCCCCTGTTCTTGGCGGCGCCCGGCGTGGCGAACGCGCAGGCGGCCTACTTCACGTTCAGCTCCTTCCTGCAGTGGAGCGACCACCCGATCTACGTGCTTGACAAGGACAACGACCTCGACGTCCGACAGTGAGTTGCTCGCAGGATGGCTGCTCCACAGGCTTAACCTGCAGCTGGGTCCCTCGGCCCCTGATCCTGAGTTTCCTCACGGTGCTCTTCCCCACACCACACTGCACACCGTGCAGGTTGGCCATCAAGAACGCGCGCGACATGCTCAAGGTGCAGCCGCCCGGCAACGGCCCCTACCTGGTGGGCGGCCACTCGTACGGCGGGGCCGTGGCGCTGGAGATCGCCATGCAGCTGCAGTCCTGGGGCCACCACGTAGGACTCCTGCTGGTGAGCGGTGCGGCTGACGCAACCTCAGGTTGTGGCCAGGCCAGCCACATTCCCTGGTTCATACGCATGTGTCGCATCGCGCCGTATGGCCAAGGTGCACTTCCTCAGTGCGCGTACACATGACATCATTCGTGTGCCTGCAGGTGATGGACACGCCGCGCCCGGACCAGGTGCGGGCCATGCAGCCGGACGCGCAGGGCGCCAGCGACGAGGACGCTCTGGAGCTCATGGAGATGATCCTGGGGGCGCTGGGGCGCGACGCCGTGGGCCTGGGAGGCAACAGGTGCGGCACACGGGATGGAGTGCACTCATCCGCGTACACCACCGCGCCACCTTGACGATTGGCAGAGGTTGTTCGACCAAGACAACTCAAGTTTTGCTGCTACCTGCTGCCTGTGTGTTGCCCTGTGCGCAGCATGACGGGCCACCCGCGTGAGAGCGCCGAGTGGCGTGCCATGTCCATGGCCGAGCGCTACGCCTTCTTTGCTCCCATCTGGCGCGTGATGCGCGACGAGAACATGACGGTGGAGCAGGTGGCGGACCAGATACGCTACGTGGCGCTGGCCGTCAAGCAGGGCTCACAGGTGCGCTGGCACCACGTGTGCAAGCATGGGGCGCACTGCCCGTGTCGTCTGCAGCAGCACAGCAGCGGCTTGTTGTTTGTGCTGGATGCTTCACACTTCCCTCCACCTGCGTTCCCACTGGATGTGCACACTTGGCTGGCTGCAGGTATCTGACCTGCGCCGCCACCGCTTCTTGCTGCCGCGCCTGATGGGCACGCGTGTGGTTTACTTCCGTGCCTCCACGCGCGGGGCCTGCGACTACGTTGACGACACACGGTCAGTGCTGGCACGCAGCAAGAGGGCAGCACGTCGATTGCCGCACTGTGTCGCACTCTGCCTGTTGCTGCAGGGCCGTGAGAGTCTGTTGTGGGATGCTGAATTTGCAGGTCTGAGCCGTTGCCACACGGTGTGTGCTGGTCGGACTTTTGTGACGAGCTCGAGGTGGTGGACGTGCCTGGGGACCACTTCAGCCTGCTGAGGCAGTCCAACAAGGTGCGGGACTCTCCCAACACCTTGCTCTGGTGCAGTTCTGGGAGCAGCCTGGCAGCGCCCACACTCACACGGCACTGCCATCTCCCCACCTCATGCGCCGTGCAGGACATGTCGATCATTGTTTCAGCGCTCAAGTCCCACCTGGGCGCCTTTGGGTGGCACGAGGTGGTCAGGCGCGGGCGCGGCACCAGCGCCCAGCAGCAGCAGGGCGGCGTGGCGGGCGGCACCTTTGCCGTGCCCTTCATGGAGGTACAGGACCTTGACAAGTACCTGGCAACCATGGGCGTGACGAGTGCTGACGCGCGCGCACGCCTCACCCACTCCCTGCCCTACCCCGCCGCAACGCACCCTGCTGCCGCCGCTGGTGGCACGTCATTGCCAGCGGTGGTGCAGCGGCAGCCTCCCGTGCCCCCCTCCACCCTCATCCACGCCGCCAACAGCCAGGCTGCCGCCCTGCTCAACCCACCGCGGCCTACTCCCGCCCAAGCAGCAGCTGCAGCCGCCAAGCGCGCGCCACCGCCGCCTGCGCAGCCACTTCCCGCGCCGCTGCTGGTCGTGCTGGACAGCACGCGCAGCACACTGGACATGGAGGCGTGGGCGCGGCAGCTGGACCGTCCTGTCTTCTACCTTCACCCGCCGCCGCACTGGCACCTGGACATGTTGCCTGACGTAGCGACGCTGGCGCGCCTCCTGCACGTGGCCGTGTCGGGTGTGCTGAGCCGGCAGCAGCAGCAGCACCACGGGGTGGTGGTGGCGGGCGTGGGCCTCAGCTGCGTGACGGCACACGAGCTCGCCGTGCAGGTGCGCTGGTGCAGGGAGAGGGAGTGGGGACGAATCCTGACTGGGTTCCACAGCCTCACATCACCTTGGGACGCTGCCATCACTGACAAAAGTTGCAGTGCCGTGGCGTTGCTGTGTTGTGCAGGTGTGCGCGTGTGGCGGGCGCGTGGAGGGCCTGCTGCTCCTCGAGTCCCCTGACGTGCGCCAGGCCTGGCAGCTGAGCCGCGAGCCATGGGTGCAGCTCTACCACTGGGTGGAGACGTGGCGGCCCGACCTGCACATGCAGCGCGACTTTGCCGCCGTGGGTCGCGTGCTGTCCCGCCGGGGCCATGTGGCCCAGTGTGACTTTGTGCGCTCACTGTGCCCGCACGGCTACGCGCGCACCGAGTGGGACGCCTGCGTGGAGGCGCTCACACGCCAGGCCTCGGCCAGGTGCTCGGGCGGCCCAGCGCCGCAGGGCACGCTGATGGAGCGCAACGCGTACGAGGGAGGAAGGGAGCCGCAACACGGTACGTCGCCGGCTCATGTGCGCCTGCACCACCACCAGCACGTGGCAGGCTCGGCAGGCACACAGCAGGCTGCGGCGCTACACCACTGTGCTGTCGCTCATCCTGGTGCCGCTCGCACCACGTTGTGTTGCCTGTTGCAGGTGGCGCCCAGGCGTGGCGGGAGCAGTGCTACACGTGGGCCTGCTTGCACCGGCTCCTGGTGCACGCGGCGGAGGAGGCGCAGGTTGCACGCGCGGCAACCACGGCGGCAACAGCAACGCAAGCGCAGCAGCAGGAGGAGGAGGATGAGGAGAGGCTTGGGGAGGGAGGTGTGCCGGCGTTGGAGCAGCTGGTGCTGGAGCTCCACGCACACGTGAACGAGTGAGTTCGGCTGGTGCCTTGGTGCGAAGTGGCGCATGCGCTAACTGGGCTGGTGCCTGGTTCCTAGCTACTGATCGAAGTTTCTCCACCATTCAGCGCCCTGCTAACCATGGCCTTGCCAACGTGTGTTTGCCCTACTCGTGTGCAGCCCTGCCGCTCAGCTGGAGGTGATTGCGTCACACCGCCCGCGCCACTGGCCCGGCACCCCGCTGCAGTGGGAGGAGCGCGTGGCTGCCGTGTGCTGGAGCGCCGCCCGCCTGCACCGCCTGGCGCACGCGCACGTGCCTCACGCTGCCTACACCGGCCCACGCGCGCTTGTGGCGCTCACGGGTGCTGGGTCCGAGGGCAGCGCACAGCAGGGCGGAGTGAGGGAGCTGATGGCAGGCTGGAGCAACCACGCGCTCGCCTCCCTGGCCGCCCTGCTGCAGCCCTGCCCCGTGATGCAGTGGAGCCGGGATGGTGCGCCACAGCTCCTCATGCGCTGGCTGCACCAGTGCCGCTCCAGCGTCCCACCTGTGCCCACGGTGTCCATGGCCACCCAGCAGCCTCCCCTGGCCCTCATGGGGCTGCCCACCAGTGCGGCCCCAGGGCAGGAGCTCGTCAGCGTCATGGCCCTGAACCAGCACGTGGTGCAGGTGCTGGGGCGCGCACCCCACGCCCTCCCTCTCACCACCACCACCGCATCTGCAGCCCTCCTCACGCAGCTGCCGCTGTGGGTGCTGCACGACGAGACGGGCCTCGCCTCCCAGGGCGTCCTCCCACTGCTGAGCCAGCTGCTGCAGGCGCCCGCACTGGGCTTGCAGCTGGGTCCTGGGGCAGTCAACCCTAGTGGTCAGGCGGGTGTGGGAGGTGTGGGTCGCTGGCGGCTGGATCACCTGCTGGACCTGTACGCCTCCGCCGTCATGGCGCTGCAGCCCACTGGCCCACACGTGCTGGCGGGTGTGGGGACGGTGGGGTGCCTCATGGCACATGCAGTGGCCTGCCGCCTGCAGGACGCCTTCACGGGCGCCACGCCTGATGGTGCCCGCGGCGGCGGAAGCAGCAGCACCAGTGGTGGTGTCAGCGCTCCTAGCCGCCACAGCGTGTCCCTGGTGCTGGTGGACGGCTCCCCAGCGGCGGCAGCGGGTGGGCTGTCCTCCCTCCCGCCCCAGCTGCTGCACGAGATGCGCCACCAGGCCCTGTACAACGTCATGTGCGGCGGATGCGAGGAACCGCCTCCCCTGGACACGTTTGTGGCGCAGCTTGAGGTGCAGGGCGGGGGGCAGCTGCAGCAGGCGCCTGCTGGAGCGGAGGACGTGGCCGCACGCGCAGGTAAGGCACGGGCTGGGCTGGGCTTTGCAAGCCGTGCCTGGAACCTGCTTCGTCCCCACGCATAATCTAATGTAATACTGTGCCACGTGGTCGTGTGCTGTGCGCAGGCTTGCTCGAGGCGCTCATCAAGTCATGGCCTGGGCCCAACAGCCTTCCCGTTTTCACCGGTCCGGTGGTGCTGGTGCTCAACACGGACGAGCTGCTCGGCGAAGGTTGGTGCTGCTGCTGCTGCCAAGCACGACTGCACCCTGCAGCCTACCTTCCAGTGCTCTTTGCAGCCTCTGCTCAGGCCACAGCGTGTTCTGACACCTTGCCACTCTTGCTGTGCGTTTTGTGCCTGCAGCGCAGCTGGCTGACACGCGCCGCGCGTGCACGGGGCCCCTGTCTCTGCTGCCGCTTGACGGGCGGCACGGCGAGGCGCTGAGCAGCCCGCAGGCGCGCGCGCTGGTGGCGGACGCGCTGCACGCGGCGCTGGTGGAGCTCACGCACATGCTCTGATGATGATGCAAGAGGTCCCTGAGCGTAAGGGACTGCTATAAGCGATGGAACGTTTCGTCTTGCCTGCTTGTCGTGATGATGCCAGAGTGTGAGGGACTGCTACAAGTGATGGAACGTTTGGTCTGTTTGGCTGCTTGTCGTTGACTCCACTGCAAACGCGAAACTGTCCATCCGAATGGGGCTGAGTCTGTCTCCTGTGCAGCTGCCAGACTTGCAGTGTCATTGAGGTTTCAAGAATGAGTACAGACTACAGGAAATGACAACTAGTCAAACAACCTGTGGGCATCGTTCACCCACGTCTCACGGTAACGGACAAGAGTTAAAGAGGCAGCTGCAGCATGAGGATGCAGATGGCAGTGAGGGATGTGCACGGGCAAATGCCTTGCATACACACATTTAGTGGCGTCATCATTGCGGCACGGTGCTCCATCCCCCGCATCACCTGGCGCATCGCGGCACACAGGACCGCCCGACATGCAGGTGGCGCACACACGCGCGCAGGAAGCGCCACTGCAAGACCAGACAGCACCCCCCTTCCCCCTCGGCTTCTGCACAAGAACAGAGGCAGGGCACCGTCGCGACTGTGCGCAGCATCACGCTGCCCGTCCTCCTTGGCTTTTCCAACTCAGCACCCTCAGGCATCACCACGGGAGTCTTCACGCCATCATATTGGGCGGCCGTCTACGACCTGATAAGGCAGCCACCAGCAGGCGGGCTTATGCGCCGCATACCCACAGCTCGCATAAGGCACGATAGTGCAGTGCCATACACCTCAGTCGCAAGGAAGAGATCAGCAAATGCCAAGGAGCAAGAGCAATTGCACACTTGTGGAAAAGTGGCAGTGCAGGGAGGCACACCAGCCCGAGAGGTGATCACAGACCACCCCGAAACACCGCTGCACTGGTACAAAGTGTGTCAAACAAAGTGTGTCAAACAAACAACATGCATGCCAGCAGCAAACCCAGGAGACCACGTTTTTGCTTTGGGGAAGAGAGCCAGGCGCGCCACGTGAGCGCACGGCCCAACCCGGCCACCCTCTTCATTTTACTCAATCTTTCTCGACATGAGCTTGCGCTGCGAGGCCTCCTGCAGCGCGCTGTGCACGTCCGCAGCGCTGGTGCTTGCCACCACGAGCGTCTGCGCCAGCATGCTCTCCACGTCCACCTCCATGGGCAGGCAAGAGAAGAGCTGCGCCACACGCTTGGTCTCGGCGGCTATGCCATTCATCATGGGCCTCAGCACCAGGAAGATGAAGATGATGCTCAGGGCCACGCACAGCGCCAGCAGCATGATGTGCAGCATGCGCACCGCGTTGTACGCGTCCTGCGCACCAACACCAGGGGGCAAGGCGGGGCAAGGCAGGGCCAGCCGGATGAGCATCAAGCTGCGCTTGCCTCGTCTACCAAAATGGCTGCCTGGCATGGTCAACAGGATTTGGACACTCACCACGACGTAGGTCGAGTAGACATCCGTGAGCAGGATGAGCCCTCCGTTGATGTGTCCGATGCCCACCTCCCACACGTAGTTGAAGTACTCGTTGTCAGTGTTGATCTGCTCGGGCGTGGCCAGCAGGATGCCCTCAATGGACTCGAACAGCTGCTTGAGCGACTGGTCCAACCCGTTCATCACCAAGCGGTACACGTCGTCCTCCGGGTGAAAGCAGTCATCCTGGCTCTGGGCCATGCACTCCTTGCTGGTGAAGAGGATGGAAGAGCCCTGCAGACAGCAGTTGCACCACCGTAAGTGCACTAGCGCCTTGGCCTCTCGAGCCACCCAGCACATGCTTGCGTGCGGGTGTAGCATGCTCCAGGCGCAATGCGCGCACCTCTGTGAACATGATGCCCTCGGTGGCCAGGGCAAAGTGCGGGTTGGTGGTGTTCTCCAGCCCTGGGGCGTTGCGGCCGTACCTGCAGGGTGGACAGCACACGAGGGCTGACAGGGCTGGCTCACCTCCTGCAGCAGGGAGAAAAACAAAAGGAAAAAAAAGTGCGCGCCGCTGTGTCGCCGTGATGGTCAGCACTCACAGCATGGCCGAGTATTCTTGTCTCAGGAGCGGGTATTCGTTCTTGAGCAGGTTGTAGAGCGTGGCCGACAGCGGGTTGTAGGCGTTGGGGTCGGCGGGCTGGGGCGCAATCGCGTCAAACGTCTTGGTGAAGTACTGGCGGCTTAGGTAACGCAAGCTGAACATCAGAATGCGGTTGACGCGGATGGACATGAACTGGACAATCTGCGCAGCAAGATTGTCCAAGGAAGAAGCAAGGAAGAAGCAAGTGGTACCAGAGTGACGCACCAGGCATGCAGCTGGCTGGCAGAAGGTAATGCGGCTTACGTTGGAGAGGGCAATGGGCGCGGAGATGCGTCCCAGCTGCACGTATCCCAGGGCGTTGAGGGCAATCACCAGCACAGCCCTGCGCAGCAGCAGCAGGGTGGAATGAGGAGCGGGTTCGTGAAGTGATGTGTGAGGAATCAGGTGCAGTCAGCAGCAACAGCAGCAGCCATTGCGTGGTGCTGGGGGCTCACCAGACGAGGAAGGGCCACACAAAGGTGAGCACCAGCTCCGGGGAGGGGTGCAGGTGCCTCTTGCCACCCGCCAGCACAGCCATGGGACGGGGCCGCCAAAACATGAAGCGTGCGTACCAGGGCTGAGCCTCCTCCTTGCCTGCGGGTGGGCGCCAGACGCAAGTGGGCCAGCAGGTTCGCACCAAAGCACCCAGCAGACATCCAGCGCTGTGCTTGACCACGGTAAAGGAGGGCAGCACGCGTTGGTCCACTCACTGGCCATGGCCGCCTTGAACTTGGCCGCTTCCGCCTCGAGCTGTTGCTTGGCGGCCTGGCGCCGGGCGGCGGCGTGTGCACTGGCCTTGGCCGCGCGCTTGCTGTCCTCCTCGTTACCCTGGTCGCCCTGCTCCTCATTGTGGTAGTACCCGCCCTCAAGGTTGTCAGTCTCGTCCATCTCCGCCGTCTCGCTCTGCACACACACACACGCAGGTGCATGCAGCCGGGCGCGTAAGTGAAGGCAAAGCCTGGACTCCTCAAATGCGTTTGAGCTGGCTCCCCACGCTTGGCAGGCTGTGCACTCGCTGTCCTGGTCACTCACGCCCAGCTGGTCGCTCTCGCGCCCAATGCTGTAGGACTGTGTGGCCAGCGTGCGCACCACACCCGGGGGCACGGCCATGAACACGCTGAAGATGGCAAACCGACGGAACAATGACTGCGGGCAGCAGGAGAGCAGGAGAGCAGGGCACGCTCATTCGTCAAGATGGTGTGTGTGCCCCACCGTGCGCCACACAAGCTGCAGCCCAGGCTGGTTGCGCACCTGGTTAAAGATGAACCACATGACGGCGGCTGCCAGGATGCCCACCACCACGCCCTCCACCGCCAGGATGACGAGCTGGATGCTGTTGAGCTTCTGGCTGTCAGCCACGGACTTTTGCATCAGCCCATCCAGCGTGTCTTGATAGCTGGACGTCAGCTGCCGGGGCGCGTTGAACCACTGTGCAACGGCAGTGCGCAAACACAGCAGGACACTTGTGGCTGCAGTTCACACTAGAGGCACATCCCTCCCCAGAGGTGCCTCAGGCAGGCACTCACCACGTGGAGCGCGTTGGTGTCATTCTGCGCCCCGGAGCTGGTGTTGCTGCCGTACGGGAAGACCGTGGGCCAGTTCTGGATGATGCCGCGCGTGGCCAGGATGTACTCGTTACCCGCGTCCCACAGCGACATGTTTGCGTTGAAGCCCTGTGTGCCGTTGGGCAGCGCAAAGTACTGGCGCACCGCCAGCAAGGGCTCCTCCCAGATGCTCCGCAGGCCGTACTCGGTGGGCAGCTCGCGGACACCGGAGAAGCCACGGTACACGCCACGGTGGTACGTCTGCGCAGGCATGATCAAGGGAGGGGCAGCAGGGCCGTGTGAGTGGTGAGGCAGCGTCAGGGTAGGGTTGGCCGGGCGTGCCGGCGGCAACGACCCGAAAGCGGCACAGGCGAGGGCGGGGCGCCTCACCGCCATGTCGTCGACCAGTGACTCGAGGCGCTTGTAGGCGTGGTTGAGGTCGGCGATCACGTCGGCAGTCGAGTGCACCGCCGAGTGCTCCGGGCCTCCCTGACCCAGGTACCTCAGCACGGGGTTGTGCGTGCCCGACAGCAGCAGCGATGCGACGCTGCTCCAGATGCCGATGTGCATGACGCGGTTGATCGCTCGCGAGGTGGAGCGCAGTTCAAACACCTGCTGCTGCTGCACGAGGAGGAGCGTGTAGAAGGCCAGGAACATGGCCAGGTCGACGGCGATGAGCACCAGCACCATGACGATGCTCGTACGGTACAGCCGGGTGTGCGCGGCTTGGGACTGCGGGTTGAGGAGCGACTTGGTCAGGCGCCTCAGCCGCTTGCCGCGCTTGAGCTGGACCATCGCGTGGTTGGCAGCGTTCAGGTCCTCTGCGCGAACGGAATGCGGCGCGCGTTGATGTGGTAGGTGAAGGCGGCACAGACGGACGCGCAGCGACCGCACTGGCCGCACCGGACGCATCGGTCACACACACCGGACGCACCGCCGCACTTAGATTCTCACCCACCTGAGTTGTCGTCGTCGGCCTCCTCCGCCGCCTGGTCTGACACGCCGCCATCCTTGCCGCTGCCTGCTCCCGGTCCCGCATCCGGTCCGGCATCGTCGTCCTCCTCGCTGCCCGCGCCCTCGTCTCCGCTGGGCAAGCGGGCCACCATCTCGAGCTCGCCCTCGTTGCCTCCGGTGGCGGGCGACACTTCGGAGTGCAGGTGCTGGGAGGCGAGAGGCGATGGTGCGTAGGGTGGGATGGCGGCAGACGCCTGCAGGACAGAATGCACGCCATGCACAGGTGAGCGCAGGCTTTCAGGCTTGCATTCAACGCTCCCACCGTGGTGCGTGCTACGTGCGAGACGCTGCAGCAGAAGCAGGCGTGAAGTTGACTCACGTGCACGGAGGTTGTGCCAGGCTGCCAGTGGATGCCTCCTCCCCGCTTGGCGCCACCTGCACCTGCTCCCGCCGTGCTGTTGGACATGAGGGGGCCATTGAGGGCGGCTTGCATGTCAAAGGACGAGCGCAGGGCCACGGACGCACGCCGGCTGGGGGCCGCGGACACTGCGTCCCCGCCATAGCTCGTCAAGGGCAGCGATGGCAGCACCGTCTGCTCCTGAAGCCACGTGTGGAAGTCCTGGCGGCCAGACCTGCAGGCACATACATATGGTCACGTGACCAAGAGCAGGTTGTCACAAGGTAGCAAGATGTCATGTGGTGCGCCGGACCACAAAGGCTGGCTAACGGTGCTTTGCACGGCCCGACTCGGACTCACGCTGGGTTGGCGTTGCGCATGATGACAAAGAGCGAGGCGCTGCCGCCCAGGTTCTGCTTGACCACTGCCTGGACCTGCGCATGGCGTGGTGAATTGTGGAAGGACGAGCGTGGGTGCGCGTCACGGCTGTGTTGGCGCTCTGCAGGCACCTGAGGTGTTGGTGTCCCTCTCACCTCCACGTCCAGGTCCATGCCGTCCGCCGCGTGCGAGAGCGTCACCATGTGTCGCGGCCCCGCCCCCTTGTGCTGCTTGCTGTTGGCCTGGCGCAGGCCGCCTCGCAGGCCCGGCTTGGTGGTGGCCATGGTGCCAGAGCCGCGGTACCGTGAGGCCATGCTGCCGTCCGTGAAGAGCGTGCTCATGTACGCACGGCCACACGGCAGCACTTGGTTCAGGTGCTGGCCTGCACGACACACGGACATATGCACACAAGCGTGCACAGTGTGTGAGCTCAACTGCGGCACGAGTTCACTGAGCAGGCTGGTGGGACTGAATAGGGCAAGCAACATGCCGCTATGCTTCACGCACCGAGGAAGAGCTCATCCGCCAGGCCCAGGAGCAGGGACGGGTTATACTGCGGCTGTCCCTTGATGCCCACGGTGTCAATGTAGCCGTGTGCGTCCACCTCAAGCACGCTGCTGATGAGGCTGGAGCGCCACAGCTCAACCTGCAGCCACACGCACATGGTCCAGCAATGTGGAGCGTGCAGCCACCAGGTGCCCAGGTGAGCCTGTGCCTTGGCACACTGCAGGCCTCACCTCGTACAGGATGCCATCGGGTAGCAGCAGCTCAGCGCCCTCAATCTTGGGATCAGGCATGCAGGGCTGCACCATCATGACGGCGGGAACCTGCACGGGACGCACGGGGTGAAGGCGTGTGGTGGTGAACGTGGTGCATGCAACTGGGGAGTTCGGCATGTGGCTGTGGCAACTGGCGCAGCATGCTCACCGTCTTGCTGGTCACCATCGCCACACCCACAGGCCCCAGCGCCAGTAGCGTGCGTGGGTCGATCACCGGGGTGACTCCCACGCGCCACGAGAGGCCAGGCTGCTCATAGCTCCTGCGCAACAGGTGGCAACGGCACGCTCGTTGGTTGTCAGGTGGAGGTGACCCACGAGCCGTTCAGGGCAAGCCAGCATGAGCCATCCCTCCTCACTTGGATGCCATGAGGTCCAGCAGGCGTGCGGCCATGTCCAGTGCTTGCTCCTCTGTGCCAGCGAAGGTCGTGTCGAGGGACCCGGCGCCCAGCCCCAGCTGCAGCACGTCCACCACGTAGGCAATGTTCATGCCAACCTGCAAGCAACGTGTGCACATTGAGAGCCGCACACATTGAAGCTAGGTGGCAGGTGGCAGGTGGCAGGTCAGACTGGCACCGAGTCAGACTGGCACGCACCAGGCCGTCGAGGCTGAAGCCGAAGAGACCCTTGTTTGCCTCCGACACGGACTGCACCACGCCACGCTGGTTGGTGACGATCTTGACGCGGCGCTCCGCCATCATGGTCTCCACCGACACCTCCTCCAGCCGCACGACCGTGGCCGGCTCCCGACCCCCATACACCTCCTTGCGCCTCATCGACATGCGGAACGGCAGGGTCGACACGCCGCCAGACGTGTGCACGGTGAGCGGCATGACCAGGCCCGAGCGGCACGACCAGGGGGGAGGCGCGTCCTCGAGCCGGCTCCGGCAGTACTGCGCGTGCACGTACCGCACCGGTCGGACCGAAGCTGAGGGTGCGAACGACTGCGAACCGAGACGAGCGAGCGGTGCGCTTGCACCTCACACCGACTCACCGGGTAGTGCAGCTTGGTGAAGGCGGCGGGCAGCAGCGCGTCGAGTGCGTGCAGCGCGTGTCCCATCTGCAGCTCAGTCGACGTCTTGCCCAGGCGTGCGGCCAGGGTGCTCGTCACGTGCACGATGCGCCCCTTGGGGTCAACCACCAGCAGGGACGAGTCCTCCTTGTTGATCTGGTGGAGCTGCACACGTCAGTGCAAACGTTGCACAGGCCCACGGGTGCTGTCAGTCCACCTTGCATCCCACACCGCACCTGCCTGGCAGTTGCGTTGAGCTCTTGTCACCACCCACATCAAGCACGTGCAGCAGGTGCAGGTGCCTCACCTTGATACGGAAGATGGCTGTGCTGCCCACGCCTCCCACCGACACGTTCATGTTGACGGGCACGGCGTGGTCCTGGTACAGGTGCCGCACCTCCACGCCAGACAGCACCTTGCTGAGCACTTGCGTGTCGCTGTTGACGGGGGAGCGTGCCGCGCCCACCTTGGTGCCGTCGGGGGACGCCTGGTTGCGCAGCTCACGGAACGCGCTGCACACACACAGGTGCATGGAGGCGGGCAAGCGCATGGTGAGCCACACAGTTCTTGGTGCGCTGTTAGCAGGTGCTGTGATGAGATGCTGTTTGAGCTAACACTTACTCCTCGAGCGGCTCCGTCTTGAGGCAGAGGCTGGACATGGCCTGCCCCACCAGGTTCTCGTGACGGTATCCAAACCAGTCCGTGAAGGCCTGGTCGCAGCTCAGCACCTGGCCGCTGTTCTGCGGAGGCAAACAGTGTGCATGGTGGCGAGGTGATACGTCGTGACGTTGTTGCACACCTGACCCTCCACTGTCCTGCATGGCTCAGCGTGTACCCCGTGCTCACCAGGATCCAGGCGCTGGCGGTGTTTGGCTCAGGCTGCAACACCTCGAACGCCGCCATGAAGATGGAGTCCTCCCCAATGCCGCTGATCTTTGTGATGAGCACCTTGATGGGCACCACATAGCCCTCGCGGTGCAGGGCCACAAACTCGCGCAGGCGCCCAATCACGTTGCCAACACCTGCAAACCATCACAGTGCATCATGAGCACTACCCTTCAATGGCTGCAGCCATTGAAGCTCTGCACACCGCGTGTGCGCTCTGCCGTCGAACCGCACCTGTCTCAATGTAGTTCTTGACATACTGGTTGTGTGGCGCGTCAAAGGGTGGCGGCACAATGATGTTGACGTTGTTGCCCACCAGGTCATTGCGGCTGGCAAAGCCCAGCGCCGCAGCCGCCACGTCATTGGCCATGCGCATGATGCAGTTGGCACCCATGACAATGACGGCCTTGGTGCTCCCGTGCATCTTGGCCGTGTCCTCCTGGCCCATGAGCAGCCGGTTGTTCTCCTCCTCCTCCATGCGCTGAAGCTTCTCCACCTCTGCGCCCCACTTTGCGGCGCTCCAAGGATCATGGCGCACCTGGAACAACGCAAGGGGACGCCGGCAGGCGTGGGTGAGGTCGGCGGAGGTGCAGCAGCACCGCTGTGTGCGTGCTTAATGGTACCCACTGTGGCTATCCCATTGCAAGCAGTCTCTGTGAGGGCCTCCTCAGTCACCCTGGTCGTGCCTCACCTGGACCAGGAACTTGACGTACATGTTGAGGATGTCGAGCTTGCCGCCGTGCTGCGACATGACGTGCTTGTACTGCTTCTCAGCCGCGCGCGTGCTCTGCTCAATGTGTCGCACGGCGTTGGCCAGCTTGCGGAACGTCACTACCCGGTGCTGCAGGGTCTCCCAAAAGGAGCGCTGGGCCCACAATGCCTCCAGGTGAAGCATGGTCGTCAGCCTGAACAGCGTGAACGTGCACGCAGCACGACTCTGTGCCTGGTTACACTGGGTTGACCGTAATCCTAGACCTCACCCTTGCTCTGCAACCACATGATGCCACACCCAGCCCCCCAACCCTCCACTCACTTGAGGTTGCGCTGGTACTCCACATAGCTGGCCAGGTCCACGCTGTCCCCTCCGTTGGTGCTGGCAACAGACTTGTGCGCGTTCTCACGCTCGCACGCAAACAGGTAGTACCGCTCCACCAGGCTGAGGCTGGGCATGCGACGCGCCGTCTGCAGGCAGCACCACCAGCATGGTGTGCACACAGCATCAAGCCACTCTGCTTTGCCTTACCCAGACCTACCGTCTCCCCAACCTAGCTCTAGTCCCGCACCATCCCCGTTCCTGCCGTCCCAGCCCCAGGGTTGGTCGCACCTTGAGCTCAGCATGGCCCAACTGGAACTCATTCTGTACGTCCGTCAGGAAGCAAGAGAGGTAGAGCGTGGCAAAGGCCTGCCGTGGCAGCTCGCTGACCCCCGCCTGCGCCATGTGCAGCGCCACCTCGACGCGCTCCTGGTCCAGCCACTCATGGTCAGCGTCCTGCCACTGACGGCACCAACGGCACGCAACCTCCACCTCGCGCGCGTCGCTGAACTTGTGGATGCGCCGCGCCTTGGTGCCGGGAGGGGCCAGGCGGAAGCGCTGAGCCACCTTGTGCACCATGACGTGCGTGCGCCACACCGACAGCAAGGCGCCAGTCACGCCAATGGGCAGCGCGCCCGCCCAAAAGGCCAGCGTCACGTTCTCCTGCACGTCCTTTGCGTGCGCCAGGTCCGGGTCGTTGCCTGGTGCGTACGCCAGCACCACGAAGAGCAGGGCCGCCCACATGATGGTGCAGTGGTAGCCCACGCGCACGTGATTGGCCCAGGCCTGCTGGTGCGGGAGCCACCTCAGGTACAGGTAGGGCAGCGTGAAGGCCAGGATGATTTGCAGCACGCTCATCCACTTGAGGCCTGTCACAAAGAAGCTCACAGCCGTCATGGTGGCCTTGACGCCAAACGCCAGCATCTCCACCCTGTGCAGGCAGGCGCCAGGGAAGCGACGCACATGTAAGGTCACGTGAGGTCACGCCAGCAGCTGCATCGTGGCCTGGGCCCTGCACCGCTGTCGCACGTGCCGCCACCACTCTCACTTGGTGTGCGCCATGGCGAGCGGCGTCTGTCCCAGTGGGTTGCTCTCAATGTCGCCCATGATGAAGACCAAGGTGAGGGCCACAAACAGCACAGCCATGGCGCCCGCCACCGCCATGTGCAGCAGGTGGGGCATGTCCATGCACGTGACGGTGGGGTCCTCCACCCACTGGCCCACTGGCACGTTGGGGTAGGGAGAGGGAGTGAAGTAGGTGCAGTCCCAGGCAATGAGGAACACCGTGAGGTAGGTGATGTTGAGCGCCTGGCAGGCAATCTTTGCGTAGCCGCGCAGCACCGCCGTGGGCCACCGGTAGGTCAGCTGCCCGGTGCGGAAGCTGTACATGATCCAGCCCAGCAGCGCAGCCGCTGCCACTGTGATGATGGTGAGGATGTAGAGGCAGGCCACGTAGAAGTTGTACCCGCGCACCGTCACGTTGTACTTGAGCGTGATGAAGCTGAAGGCACGCCACCAACTGCGGTGTGCATGGAGGGCACAATGTGCTAGCTGGCCGTTTGGTTTCTGGGCACCGCTGCTGCCCCGGCCCCGAGCCCCGGCCCCGAGGATGCGCACACGGTCCCGCACCTGTTCTCGTCATCGATCTGCCATCCCCAGGCTGGATTCAACTGCGAGGGAACGTGCCACGTAGCAGGGGGTGAGAGTGTGATGAGTGGCCCTAGCTGCTCCACAGCCAGTCCCGGCGTGCTGGTGCGTCCCCCCTGTGCAGATGACCGCGCCGCGTACCAGCAACAGGAGGACCTGCAGGAAGTCCAGGATCAGACGGAAGGCTGCGAAGGCGATGCCCTCATCCTTGTCCTGCGAACACAAGCACGCGAGGAGGGGCGCATCAGCTTGACCACGTACCGCTGACGCGGGCACTACGCGCTTGCAGGACTCCACCTGGTCGGAAACCCTGGACCAATGCCTTACCTGGAACACCTGCGTAGCACACGGGCACGCAGCGCAAGTAGAGACGGGTCAGCGGCGTGCACGCACTCGCGCAAGTTGCCCGCCAGTCCACATCATCGCGCCCTTGCGCCACGCACCGAGTATAGCGTGCCAAACAGCCCCGTCAGTAGGTACGAGGACAGCTCCTCGTCGTCCTCCTCCTCTGGGTTGTCCTGGGGCCTGCGCGTGCTCAAATGACTCGCTACGGCAGGTCGCTCCAGCAGAGAGCGCAACTCACGCACCCGAAACACGCAACACGGTGAGTCGATCCTTTGCCTAGCGCAGCAACGCCACCACGCGCATCCCCAGGGGCCGCGGCAGCTGGACCCGACGGGGCGCTCGCAAAGGGGCACTCGCGACGGCAAGCGCACCTGGCCTCGCTCTCCTCTGAGCCGATGCCTGATCCCAGGCTGCTGCTGCTCGCAGCGCTGAACGAAGCGTCCCGCTGCATCCTGCTGCTGTGCTCCCTGCTTTGCTCGGGGCTCTAGGAGTTGAGGAGCCCGCGTGAAACCAGCGCGCTCGAGCGCTACGGATTAGACGGCGCCATCGCTGTGCCGAGTCGCTTCCACTGCGCAAGTCTTTGTGTGCCGTGGTCCTCGTGCCGTGGTCAATGTCCGGGAGAGCATGCAGCACGATCTCGGGCTTTTTGCACACCAGCAGCGAAGGCGTGCAGCGAAGGCGTGTAATCTACGCGTATCCAAGCGCTGCAGCTGCCTGCGCCGTGCCTATGTGATGCGGGGAGGGCAGGCCGCCCAGGTGCGTGGACGCCGCCGCCGCCCCTTGCGGCCCCGCGCCCAACCGCGCCGACTGGGCGCTGCGCAGCTTGTTGGCCCCCGCCTTGGGGCTGCCCGGAGACATGGGACCGCCCTGCTGCCCGTGGCGCCGATTGCTGGGTGGCCGCTCATGGTCCTTGGCCCGTGCCGATGTGGCGTGCCGCCCGGACGCCCCACCAGGCAGCATCTCCACGCTACCCAGCGCGCCGGACTGGGACATCTGAAGCGCGCCAGGGCGGCTGCGTGACCGCGCCCTCCCCGGACCCCCAGCTGCACTCGCTACGCGCGTCTTGGGGCTGCCAGGTTGTGGCGTGCCGTTGCCCCCCGTCCCCTCCTCCCCACCCGCACCAGTCTCCCAGTGCACGCCCTGCTGCCCCCCCTCC
>QAXK01002214.1:0-17105 GCA_004335735.1 Chlorella sp. KRBP | reverse complement strand
TCTGGCCCCGCCGAGGCGCCCTAACAGATGCAAATACCGACACCTCACGTCCGCACCGCGCGCCGCGTGCAGGCGGCGTCGCAGCAGGAGAGCCTGTGCCCCGTGTGCTGGGAGCAGCGCAAGGGCGTGGTCTTCCAGTGCGGTGAGCTGGGTGCTGCTCGGTGCACTTGATCGGCACCGCACCGTGTCACGGGCTCACGTGCGCTCACGGATTCACTCGCTCGTGATTCGCCGCAGGCCACCAGACGTGCCCCGGCTGCGGGGACAAGCTGACGGCGTGCCCCATTTGCAGGCAGTCCATCAGCCTGCGCATCCGCACCTGGTGACATTCAGAAGTGTGATATTTTGCAAGAATGAGTGACACTTCGCCTCCATTGGCAAAGCGAGCGAGCGAGCGTGAGCAGCGGTCGGACGATGCTGGCGATCGAGCGCTGCAGCCTGGCGCTCGCCTGCCCCCGCGCGCAGCTGCAAACAGCCCCAAGGCCGACAATCCACGCTGGAAGGTCGGGCAGCTTGAGGAGACGCAGGGCAGCAAGCACAGGGGATGCAGGAGAAGCAGCAGCAGAACCTATCACCAAGCTGGTCAGGCTGGACGTGGGCGATGCGGTGGAGCAGCTCAGCGTACCGGCAGTGTCGGAAAACAGCGTCATGGTCACGGCAACGCTTGAGATGGGCGGGGCGCCGCTGGGCTTTGTGCTCGAGGGTGAGCACCGCTAGTGGCCATGCATGCCTAGCGTCAATGGCGCTAACTGGGAGGCAGGGCGGGTGGCGCAAGGAGAGCTGCGCCGTGAGCGTGTACACCTGCTGCGCAGAGGTGCAGCCTGGTGTGTGCGTGGTGGCAGAGGTGACTGCTGGGAGCCCTGCCGCCCTGGCGGTGAGTGAAGCTCAGCCTGGTGTGGCGCAGTGAGGCCCCTGCACCTCTGGCAAGCGGTACAGCCACACCCCTCCTCCACATCAGTGGTATGGACGCAGGCTGTGTGGGCCTTCCTGACTCTGCATGCTGTCCACCATCATGCCGCAGGGCGTGCGGCAGGGCGACCTGCTCCGTGCCCTGACAGCGGCGCGTATGGAGATGACGTACCCGCCCGGCAACCTGCTCCTCGGCGGCGTGGGCCGGCCCAGGCTCAAGCGCGTTGCCCTGCCCGCCACCGCCCGGCCGCTGCCGTGGGTGCGTGAGGCCATCCGCAGCAACGTACAGCTACAGGATCCCAAGGTCACCTTGGTGGTGGAGCGGGAGGGGCCGGCGACGGTGCAGGGCCAGGTGCCGTCATCACAGGAGGCTGCTGCTGCAAGGCCAGTGGATGGCGCTGCTACGGGCGCAGGCAGTGCGTTCGACCCCAGCCTGTTTGAGTGACTGCGTATGACTTGCTGCACCTTGGCCTGCGAATTGTTCTTGGCCATAACTTTGCTTCCCATGAGGCGTCGCATGCCAGATGAACGCGTGGTGTTGCATGTATGTATGCATATGTCCAAACAGAGAGTCAAGCGGTCGCACGGCCTGCACCAAGTATGTAGCCTGATCGTCGTCCTCCATCGGACTGATGCTCATCAAAATTGGCGTGGTGCAGCGGCGGCCCCATGTGAGCATGGAAGCGCCCACGGTGTGGTCAGCCACAGCAACTGTCAGCGTCAGTGTCAGCAGCCACATGGGCCAAAAAGTACACGTCAAAGTGCAGCTGCTCCATCAAGAGCCGCAGGCAAGCAGCGTCCGTCTCGCCCACCGCGCTCCAAACTGCGTCATGGTCCGTGCAAACGCCCCTACACACCTCCTCAGCGCTCTGCGACTGCAACCAAGTTATGCAAGCGTTCACCTGTGCACGCCCTGCGCCTGCCTCTGAGAGAGGGCCGCTTCAGAAACATAGCAACTGAGAGCACGAGCACCTGTCTTGAGCTGCGGAGCAAGAGCACGACCACACCCAGGGCACACCGAGCACCAAGCGAGCATAGCTAGAGCGCCCTCGTCTGAACTCAGACACCCACACTGCGCAACCGCCACCTGCGCGCCGCGCTAGCACACCCTGCTGCCTTGGTTGCCGCACCTGCCCACCCCGTTTGCAAGCCACACACGCGCACACATCCTAGCCCTAGCCCTATCACCGGCACAGAAGCAAAAAAGTAAGGCTCGTGCCGCTGCTCTTCCGTTGCCCATCACAGCTGGTGATGGTCAGAGCATCGCCGCCTTGCGTTGGTCCCCGTTTCCATCCATCATCGGACTCCACCCACCTGCCCGCTCGCCCACTTGGTAGTGTGAGCCCTGCTGCGCCCCACCGTCTGTACACATGCACCGGTGAGGTGCTATTGGGCAGCAGCAGAGGCGGCCCATGTGGTGCAGCCCTCTCTAAGCCCTCCAAGCCTCTCCAAGCACGGCCACAGGCGTGCCAAAGCTCCTCCGTGCATGTCCCTAGGTACACACCACCGCCGTCCCAGCAACCTGTTGCCGCTCTGCTCAAAGAACTTGCTGTTCAGTGCAACAGAAAGCGGAAGGCTCTTTGGGAGGAAGAGCACCATCGTCGCCAGACAAGCCTGCCTCTACTGGGCGTTGGCCCACAGCCGCGACAGCAAGACATCATCTCAATCATCGAAGACAACCGCCCGACGTGTCAGCCTGCCACACACCTGCCACAAGCCCGTTCCAGCTGCCTGACCAACCAACAACCTGCACCTTCCACAGAGCCAAGGAACGACTCGGAAGCGTCTGGGGTGCTGCCACGAACCTACACGCCCATCGCCTGTCTAGGACCTGTCGCGGATGTATGAGAGGAACTTGTTGAACGCCGCGTCCACCGCCGGCCACCCAGGCTCCATGCCAATGTCCACCGCCACGCGGTGCGCGGCACCAAAGCCAGAGAAGACCACGGCGTTGACGCCCTGGCCGGGGAAGGTGCTGTCACCCACGCAGTAGAGCCCGTCAATGGACGTCCTGCGCAATATGCATAGGAGGAGGTGCAAACGTCGGACCCACCAAACGTAACAGGAAAGAACACTTTGCACAAGAGAGCAACTTTTTGTGCCCGAGCGCAGCCAAGGCTCAAGACAGCGGCGCAGCAGCGGCGCCCCAGCACGCATGCACGCCCCGCCCTCCCCGCAGACCGTGGCAGCAGCACTCACGTGTTGAACGGCATGGAGAGCATGCCCAGCGGCCTCCTTGCCGGCACGGGCCCGTAGGTGCCATCGTCGCGGTTGAGGAAGCGGCGGTGCGTGCGCGGCGTGCCCACCTCGCGGAACGACACCGACTGCGCCAGGCCGGGCCACTGGGCGTCCAGCCGCGCGATCAGCGCATCAGACATGGCCTGCTTCTTGGCCTCGTAGGCTTGGAGGTCCATGCCCTGCATGGAGCAGCGTGCGGCGCGTCAGGGCTTGCGTTAGGGTTTGTTGGAGCTGCTCCCTATCCGCGAATATGGGCATTGGCGGGCAGTGCGTGCTGCTCGTGCGCACAGCATGCTGTTGCATTCTGCCAGCGCCTGCCCTTTGCTGAGCCGCCAAGGCGCACCTGCCATGCGTCGATCCAATCGGGCGTGAAGGCGTGCACGATGGCCTTGCCGGGTGGTGCCAGTGACGGGTCCAGCAGCGAGGGCAGCGACACAAAGAGCGTGCCGTGCGAGTCCTCCATCCTGCACACACATGAGGTGCACGCACATGGGCAATCGTTAGGCGTGCGTTGATGGGCACTGCTTCTCTCCTCAGTCACCGAGTGTGAGTAACTGAGTGACGTTAGTGAGCGCGATGCGATCAGAGATTCTACGCACGCCGCATGCGACTGCAAGTCGTTCCCTGCCTACAGTATTCACGCTGCTCACTTGTTCCAGTCCTCGAGGATGATGTGGTGGCAGTCGTCCTCCGCTGGGCGCCCCTCCTTGGCCGCAAACACGCTGGCGTCCACGCCCAGGTGCAGCGAGAAGAAGGACGGCGCCTTCTTGTACCGTTGCCTGCAACAAGGCACGCACGGTGACACGGCTTGGGATCCAGCAGGCAAAAACGCAATGCGGGTCAGCAGAATAGAGCAAACTGGCCCGCTGGGCCCTGCTCCTCACCTGAAGAGCTTCTCATCCGCTGCCGAGCATGTGCGCAAGCGTGGCCCTCACACCTGGCCCGCTGGGCCCTGCTCCTCACCTGAAGAGCTTCTCATCCTCTGGCATCTTGTCCTTGCCAAGCATGTGCTCAAACGTGTCCCACCGCGTGGCGTTGCTAACCACGGTGCGCGCGCGGTACTCGCGCCCGTCGGCCAACCGAACGCCAACCGCCCGCAGCTCCTCGCTCTGGCCCCCGGGCGTGGCCGCAGGCACCTCGGTGATGATCTCCTTGACGTTGGCCTTGTAGATGACGCGACCACCCAGCTCCTCGATGCCTGCAGCCATGCAGCCATGCAGCCATACGATGGGCTCCCAAATCTACTCCCAAATCAGCATGTGGGCGCCGTCGCACCAACCACGCTACGCTCCTGCTGCCGCTGCCACCACTGCCCGCACTAAAAGAGCCCGTGCTAGCAGCTGACGACATGCTGCAGACGAGCCTGGCACGCTGCTGCGGCGCTGCAGCAAACATTCTTCTTTACACCGCTTGGCATCCTGTGCACTCACCCTCAACCAGCGCGGCGGGGATTGCGCCCACGCCTCCCTTTGGGTAGTTGATGCCTCCAAAGTGACGGTCACACAGCACCTGCATGCGCAGTGCCGCAGAGCACAGCGACAGTATTGGCACACTGTGGGCCAACGACGCAGCGAGGTCGCAGCTCAGGAGGCGCGCGTGCGTGCGCGCGACGGCAGATGTATGGTGCTGCTCTCTGCGTGTGCCAGAGCGCTGCCAACCGTGCTAACGCACTACGCACCATGCTGGCGTTCAAAAGTAACCACTATGGCGCTGTGCGCCGCGTTGTTGTGCGGCGTCATGTCAGTCCTGCCGTGGACGCGCGTCCGCTTCCGTCACAAGGCATTGCCCACACACAAGCAAGAAACCCACCACCGTGCTCACCATGCCGGCGTTGATGTGCGGCGTCATGTCGGCGTTGACGGTCGACCAGATGTAGCACTCGAGGTCGATGAAGCGCAGGAGGGAAGGGTCCTTGATGTACTTGCGTGCAATGTCACCTGCAGCCAAATCGAGATCCAGCAGCATGCGCTGCGTCACGTGGCCTCAAACGCGTCAAATGCGCCCGCGTGCGGCCCCGGCCTCGTCCTCTTCATGCTGCTGCTCTTCTCTTGCTCCCCGTCGTCCTGATGCCTCGTCGCTGCTCCTCCCTCGCCCACCCGCTGTCCAGGCTCTCCTTCCTCCCCCTAGTGCTGCTCACCGGCGTTGGCGATGGCGTACCACGCCAGCGTGAGGCAGGCAATGGGGTGCCGCACAAACTGCTGCATCAGGTAGCGGGGCTCCTCCAGCGACTTGAGCTCGAGCACGTTGAGAGAGTTGAACACCTGCAGCGTAACAGAGCAGCAAGCCCAGCAGGTGGTCCGGCGAGTTTGTTTTCTAAAACACCAGGATGTCCTACGTCAAGGAGGCAAGCTACCCGATGCTGCCAGCTGTTAGCGCTGAGCCAACGCTGCTAACAGCCATTTGCGTGAGTAGTACTTGTGTGTGGCGCCTCACCTTCCAGCAGTCGTCGTAGAAGCTGCGGATGCCCTGCGCCTCGTGTGGAAAGCGGTCCGTAAGCTCAGTGATAAAGTCCTTGTACTCGCGCCACACCTGCACACGCCACAGGCGGAAAAGCCCGGGCGAAACTTGGCGCCTGAACCCGTTCATGGTGACGAGAGTTGCACCTAGCAAGTCAACTAGCGTGCTCAATATCCCAGTGCAGCTGCGTGTGCCACACGGCGATCAGGGTGGCCAGCGCGAACCCTGCACCACCCTTGCCACAATCCCTTGCCCTCTCCCACTGAAAGCGCAGGCTGGAGCTGTGGGGTGGCACTGGCGAAGCCACACTGTGCTGGCTGGAGCGGGAGCGGGCGTTGCGCAGCGCAGCGCAGCAGCTGCTCACCCGCACGTTGAGGCCGTCTGGGTGCGCCTGCGACTTTGGCAGGTGGTAGTGCACCTGTGTGCACACACACAGGGTGGCGCATGCTCGTCAAGCAATGTCCGCCAGGCACAGAAGACCTACTACCACCCAACGGTTTGCGCCTGCAGGTGCTAACTAGCTCTTTGCAATGTGCGAGGCGCTGTGTGGCGCACCTGGCTTGGGTCGGGCACCGTCTCCAGGTGCTTGCCCACGGCCTCCAGGCACTTGGTCATCAGGTTGGTGGTGCCCTGCAGTGGAGTCAAGGCCACGCAGCAACCGGGGAGTGGGTGGGCTGCTTGAACCGAGGGAGAACGATGCGAGTGTGCAGGGTGGGAGCTTATCAGGCACGTCCAGGCCTGTTGAACTGGCGCCCGCTCAAGCGCAGCTGGTCCATTCCTCTCCAGGACCTTGAGCCGCACCTTGTCGCCAAAGCCAAACATCATGGATGAGCCGACGTCAAAGGTGTAGCCCTCGCGCTTGTAGTGGCCCGCGCTGCCGCCGGGAATCACGTACCTGCAGTCAGGACACAGGTGCACGACGTGCGGTGTGGCACCAATGCGGCGGGCGCGGGAAGGCCACAGAGCGTGAGAGAGAACGAACCGAAGCACCACCAAGCGCCAGCAAAGAGCTCACTTCTCCAGGACCAGCACGCGCGCGCCCTTGGCCGCCAGCTGCGAGGCCGTGGCCAGGCCGCCCATGCCGCTGCCAATCACAATGGCGTCGTACACCACGTCCTCTGGCGCGTCCGTGGGCAGCTGCTGCGTGGTCTCAACGGGCGGGTAGGCCGTCCTGACGGCGCTGCACCTGCTCCGCCGCGCTGCAGCTGACCTGCTGTGGCGGCGCGGCGCTGGCAGCGCGCTGCCCGCAGGGGTGGCGGCTGCCGGGGCGGTGCAGCTTGAGGATGCCGGCGTTGCCGGCAACACGCACAGTGGCGCTGCATGATGCTGCGTCCTTGGGCTGCAGCTGCGTGTGAGTTGCAGGTG
This sequence comes from Chlorella sp. KRBP, assembly GCA_004335735.1. Taxonomy (NCBI): domain Eukaryota; kingdom Viridiplantae; phylum Chlorophyta; class Trebouxiophyceae; order Chlorellales; family Chlorellaceae; genus Chlorella; species Chlorella sp. KRBP. Next base: position 10,136 of record QAXK01002214.1, on the reverse strand, counting down.
GTGCACCGTTTGGTGGTTCCTGGCGCTCCAGCTCGCCAAGGCCGCGCAAACGCAAGAGATCCCCCTGGAAGGCCGCGCGCGCGGTCGCCATCCGGGCGCAACGCACCTCCACGCCGTCGCCGCCGCGCGCCTGGCCCCCTTGGCTGCGGAATGGCCGCACTGCATCTTCATCGTGTGGTGCACCACGACTTCTCGAGCCGAACAAAGGAGCTCGCTCTGCCTTGCGTGCGGGTTGGTTCGAGGCGCTCAATTGCCGCGCTGCTCGACTCGCTGCTGTGGCTGCGCTCTGCTGCCCCGCGATGATCAGGTCTCAGGCCATGCAACCAGGAGCAGCAGGAGAGGAGCAGGAGAGGTCTGAGGTCTGGCTCACTCACTTAACACGCATCATGCATCATGCACATCACTGCTGCGATGGCAGTGTGGCTGGGGAAGCGCCAGGAGCGCCATATGGCTTGACCTGGCGGGCGCCACAGATCGGGACGCAGCTAGAAGCAAGATGCGCGAGTGCGAAGCCTTGCTTCGCACTTGCATCAGCACAGCTCTGAAGGAAGACTCGCTGAACCAGAAATCGCCGTATTTGTGAAAAACGACTCCATCATCAAGCGAGCTCGCCGTCGCACACAACACGACTGCTACACACTCTCAGAGGAGTTCGCACTCGTTCGTGCGCTGCAAATCAGCCATTCGACCCGCCGGCCGGGGGGAGCACATGTCCGGCGAGCGGGAAGAGGACGCGCGGCAAGCAGCACCATAACATACACCGCTACTATCATTAGCAGCGCAGTGAGCCACCGGGAGCTCCACAGCAGCCTCAGGAGCGACGTCATGCGCATGCCGCCACGTCCCCCTCCCGCAGCGCTCCAGACACCCAATAGCTAGCCAGGCCCGCGTGCCAGCAACGCCATGCTGCCGGCCATTCCCGACGCGCGCTCCCGCCTGGCCGCTGCGCAGCGGGCAGCCTCGGCCCAGCCGGGCGCGGACCTTAACGCTGAGCTCGTGCAGCAGCAGCAGCTGTTGGGCCTGAGCAACTCCGCACCTGTGGCCTTCAACGACCTGTTACTGCCAGGCCGGGCGCAGCAGCAGCTGCCAACCACATCGTCCGCCAAGGACCTGCCGCCCATCCCGCACCCAAAGCTCCCCGACATTGCCGTGTACCGCAGCAGGTGGGTGCAGGCAGCTGATGTGGCACGCATATGAGGGACAACCGGCCTGGCCTGTGCGTGCAGCCACACAAAGCTGCTGCTCCTGCTCGCGGCACTTCCTCGGCATCCGCAGGGCAGCGTCGGCCGCGGGCAGCGATGCATCAATCAGCTCCCAGGCGCCCAGCAGCATACCACCTCCAGGCGCTCTCCTAGCTCCAGCAATAACCAACAGCATCATGGCCCAACCACCACAGCAGCAGCTGCAGCCCGAAAGCGCGCAGTTCGCACCCCAACTGCAGCCGCCTGCAGTCATGGTGCCCCAAGCGCCAGGGCCGCCACCCGTCGCTGCACCGGCGCCATTGGCGGTTGACCCTCAGCAGCCGGTGCAGCTGCGGGTGCACATGATCACGTTCAACATGGCGGGCACGCTGCCGGCGGCGCTGCCCCCCGAGTACTTCAGGCAGGACGAACGGCAGGTGGACATGTGAGTCCCAGGGGACAGGCAACCGTCTTCAGACGGACCCGAGGGCCTGTAGATGCAAGCGCCGTGCTCTCCCCTGAGCGCCATGCGGCATGCTTGTGCTGCTGGCTGCAGATACGTCATTGGGACGCAGGAGTCGTGCGCGCTGGGCGACTGGGAGCGGCTCTTGAGAGCTGGCCTTGGCAGCAGCTACGTCAAGGTGCGTTCGAAGACCCTGGAAATTTGCTCTGACGCCTGGCGGAGCGTGCACCAAGTCCAACTTGGACGTGGCACTGACCTGCTGCTCACGTGCAGAGGGCCCAAGAGTCGCTCATGGCCATCTCACTCCTGGTCTACGTGCATACCAGCGTGAGTGGACCTGTGGGAGTTGTGTGCGGATCCAGATCATGGCTGCTGCCTGCTTCCAAATGCCCCACGAAGCGGTGGCCACCTCGCTCGCACACGGGCAAACCCGGTGCTGCGTCGCAATGCCCGGGCCTGGTTGCGCAGGTTGCGGCCCGGGTCAAGGACGTGCGCACGTCGAGCATCGCCTGCGGCGTGGGCAACGTGCTGGGCAACAAGGGCGCGGTGGGCGTCTCGCTGAGCGTCGATGCGCTGCGCCTGCTCTTCATCACCAGCCACCTCGCCGCGCACGACGAGCACATCGAGCGGCGAAACGCCGACTACCAGCGCATCTACACGGGGCTCTTCAGTGCCTCGGCCACCACAGGCAACGTGGCGGTGCCGGCCACGCCGGAGACCGCCGCCTCTTCAGGCGCGAGCACGCCCCGGCAAGCCGAGAGCCCGCAGCGCGGCAACAGCCCGAGGTTGGATGAGGGAAGCATGTCGCAGCAGCAGCTGGCGGCCAACCCCAGCCTCGCACGCATGTCGCGGCTGGCGCACGTGTCGAGCATGTCGCAGCTGCCGCAGCCTGCCTTCGGGCCCCTCGGCAGCGCCCGAGGGGAGCCACTGGCGGCGGCTTCCCCGCTCCAGGGCAGCAGCAGCGCCGCCGGGGCGGACGGCGCGAGCCTCGCCACGTCGTCCTTCTCGCCGGGCGGCGTCAGCTGGAACGGCGGCAGCGTGGCGCCAGTTCCGCCGCTGGTGGTGGGGCCGCAGCAGTCGGCGTTGCCGCTGCATGACCTCGTCGTCTGGGGCGGAGACTTGAACTACCGCATCAACGGAGCAGACGCGGCCATCCGGCAGCTGCTCAACTCTGACATGATCGAGGTGAATGCTTTGCCTGCCATCGATGGAAGCAGCGCGTGCTGTCTGCCAAACCTGGCACGCCTTGTGGTGGCACCCGCTGGTTCTTGCGCTGCCACCCGTTGCGTAACGTCATGTGCTGTGCCTGCGCGTGACCTTCCTGTGCAGGTGCTGCACGCCAATGACCAGCTGCGGCTACAGATGCGCAAAGGCAAGGTCTTCCAGGTATGCGCCAAGTGCTGGGGCACGACCGCCTGTGTGCACCGGTGTGGCTGCCCCCGTGTGCAAGCGGCCCTCTTGTCTGCGCCGGGGCTGGGCCGCAGCAAGCATGTACAGGGAAGAGCATGATCAGTCTGCCCGTCCGGTGGTGTTGCTGCTCGCAGGGCTTCTACGAGCAGGCGATACACTTCCCCCCCACGTTCAAGTACAAGCCGGGCACTAGCGAGTACAGCGCCAAGCGCATCCCCTCGTGGTGCGACCGCGTGCTGCACAAGACGTACGCAGAGGAGCCGGCCTGCATCCTGGAGCCTGTCTACTACCAGTGAGTGGGGCAAACTGGTGGTGGGGTGTGCACCCGGCCAGGCAATATACTGAGTGGCAGCGCGGGGGCGTGCACCGCCTAGTCCGTCTCCCGGAGGCTGCGCTGTCATGTGCACCACATGCGTGCCCGCCCGCCAACCCGCCCACGTCGTGTTCACAGGTCGGTAGGCAACCTGATGGACTCTGACCACCGGCCCGTGGTGGCAGGCTACGACGTTGTCTTCACGCCTGCGCTCTTGACGCCCCAGGCGCCCGGTGGCGGCGACTCGGGGTGCAGGATTGCCTGAATGCAAGCAGGCAGGAGGATGCCAACTCGCCTCTTCGGAGCGACGGCGTGAGCCTGCGCAGCATCCTCAGGCCGCTCCGCGCACAGCCTGCACTCCTCCTGTGCACACGCCAGCAAGGTCTTGCAGCTGTCAGGCCTCTGGATCTGAGCGCGTGCCCGCCGTACGTGCAATGGCGCGTCATGTACCGCCCGTGCGCTTCGGGCACAGCAGCCCAGCCCAGAAGTTGCAGGCGGATGCAGCCGATCGCAAGACTGCGCGCACTGTCGTAGGTCCAGACTGCGTGCCGTCCTGCTGCGCCAACTGATGCAACCACCTCAACCCGCCACCCTCCCGCTCCACCCCCATCGCACCCAGTCGCACAGGCGATGGTGATGCAGATGTGCGCAGTCTCAGCCGCAGTGGCGTAGAGCGGCGCAGCAGGTCCATCGCAAGCGCTGATGGCCCGTTTGAGGAGTGGCATCGCGGCGCTCCCCAAGGAGGAGGAGCCAGGGCTCGCGGGCCAGTGCGGGCGCTGTGGCACTGCGCAGCTCGTGCACGATGGCAGGTGCGTGTGCTCCTCTGCGCGTTCAGAGGTGACTCACGGGGTGACTACTCCCGCAGGCGCTTGAAGGCACAAGCGCGTGTCGCGTCTGCAGGGCCTACAGGTGCGCGGGCTGCAGCGCAGTGCTGACGCACGCTGAGGAGCGAGGCAATGCGCCTATAGCTGGCGCGACAGCACAGGCTCGAGGTGCGCTGGGGAGCAGGCCGTGCCGAAGGCGCAGATTAATCATCGGGAGTGCGAAGAGGGGGCCACGGCGCGTTTGCAATTGCTCATCGCCGTGAGCTCGCGGTGTGCCCTTTGCGCGCACAGACGCACGCGACTCCACCGAGTGGACGGTCGTGCCGCCCAAAGCCACAGTCACAGCTGGAGCAGCGCGCGCTGGCGTGCACAGCAAGGAGCAGCACCAGGAGGCGCTGCCTGAGCGGGCAGCCCCTGGGCAGAGGTGCGCGCGCCTTCACGTCATGGCGCGGTCCATCCGTGCAGCCTGCACTGCGCTGCGCTGCTGCAAGCAGAGCTGCTGCAATCACCCGCATGACATTGCGCCCTGCGCTGCCTGTGTGCACGCGCCGCCACAACTTGAACGCGCAGGCACGTTCCCGCGCCGGACCAGTTGGTGACTGGGCATCCAGCTGTGGGGGCATCCAACGGCGCCGCTGCCACGCCCAGAAAGCACGCTCCGGCGCAGCACACCTCCTCCAGCGCCATGCGCAGCACCGCCAGCCTGCAGGGGGCTGGATCCGAGGCCGGGGGAGGCACCAGCACCAGCAGCCCGCTGCGGCCCCACGCCCCATCCTCCTCAGCAGCAACGCGTGCAGGGCGCAACGGCGTGGACTCGTCCTTCGTCTCCCAGCGATCGCACGCACTGTGGGCAGGCGCCTCCAGCTTGGTGAGTCAACAGGTGGCCGCCGCACGACGTGGGCCGCTCACACGACAGGGTGCGGTTGTGGCGGTGGCACGACACCATCTTAGTCACTGCCGATGCTACCGACACAAGAGCGTTGCAGCTCGTCCACAGGCAGTATGGCTCCTTGCCCGCTCAGCCATTGTGCAGATAGCTAGCGTGCCGCCAAGGTGGACTGCCTGCACCTGGCACTTGCTCCATGGCTGTCTGTGTGCACGTGCGCGTGAGCAGGTGGATCACATGATGGCGTCGGACAAGCTGCTGCACGACTACCAGCGCATGCTCCCAGGGGGCGAGGTGAGAGGCCCCCTGGTCCTGGGAGCTGCACTCGAGCGGCGTGGTGCGAAGGCGTACGTGCGAGCCTTTCCGCCACGTCGCGTTCAGTGCCGCCTTGGACCCAGCAGGCACCCAATGCGCGCAGCTAGCAGCTCCTCAACACCACCTTTTCATGCACACCACACGCACCTCGTAGGAGATGCTCATTGCCTCAAACATGCATCGCCGCTCCGCCTCCCCCTTCCCACCCAGCTCCTCCCACCACGGACCAGCCATCGCAGCAGCCAGCCACGGCAACAGCGGCGGCAGCGGCGGCGGCGCAGGCGCAGCGGCGGCGCAGCATCGCTCGCTGTTGGCCTCCACCTCGGCCCCGCTGCCCCGCTTGCCCTCCCCACAGACATCGGCGCAGCCGCCTTCGCAGCCGTCGTCGCAGCCCGTCTCACCCACCATGGCACAACAGCAGCAGCAGCAGCAGCAGCAGCAGCATGAGCAGGCTCCGGAGTTTGTGCTTCACCCTCCGGCCACCCAGCAGCACAATGCGCCGCGCTACCCACCTGCCGCCTGGCCGCCTGTCGTGCCCACAGCGGCCCCTCCTCTTCCTCCGCCTCCCACGGGCCAGCAACACCACACCGGGTCGCCGCAGACGCAGCCTGCCTTTCTTCAAGAGTCCGCAGGCAAGTGTGCCACTGCTTGCCCGGCCCGCAGCGTTTGCCACGACAGCACATGCGCATCGTGATGACTAATTCCATGACTAGTGCCTTTCAATGCCATGATTGCGGTGGTGGCGGTGGGTGGTGTCCGCAGGCAAGCAGCACCAGGCGCATCCTAACGAGGGAAAGGATGACGACGGCGTTGCGGGCTTTTGGGTGGCCAGCAGCTACCCCGATGAGGAGGCGCAGCTGCTGCGGCAGCAGCAGCAAGGAGGGGCCCACATGGCAGGCGAACAGCACCAGCAGCAGCAGCCGCAACAGGCGGCCACGGCTCCCGCGGCAATGGCCGCCGCTGCCGGCGTCAGCTGGCCTGCCGTGGACCTCGCGAGACGGTCCACTGGCGCATCAGCGGCGCCTGACGTGGCGCACCTGTCAGTGCCTGGCACGTGGCTGCCGGCCACCAACACCATCGCCAGCGCACCGGCAGCGTTCCCGGCAGCGCGGCCTCATCAGGCAGCAGTGGGTGTAGCACCTGGGGAGGTGCAGGAGCAGGTAGGGACGCCGAAGTCACGCCCGCTGCCGCCGCCGCCGCCGCAGCAGCAGCAGCAGCAGCAGGTGGCGCAAACGTCCCCACCGCGCTCACAGCAGCAGCAGCAGCAGCAGCATTCGGAGGCAGGTGCGGTAGCAGGGGGCAGTGTGGGTGGAGGAGTGGGTGGGGCCTTGGCGACAGCGGGTGGCGGGGTGGGGAAGAGGAGGGCGGCGGAGGCGGCGCGCAGGGCCAAGGCTGCACAGGTGCGTGGCTGCAGGATGGGTGGTACCGCGTGTGTGCTGAGCTTTGCATCTGGCGAAGCAATGTCCCACAAGCCTGCTGCCTTCCTTGCCACACTTGTGCCAACAGCCATGTGGGCAACTCAAACAACAGCAGCAGCAAAAACAACGTTGGTGGGCGCCGTGCGTGTGCGTGTGCGTGCATGCAGGCTGAGCACGACGCCATGTGCACGGACGCTGTCGTGGCTGGCCTGGGCGCCATGTGCCGGGCGCTGGGCACGCTGAGTCAGCGGCACGTGCTGGCGGGGCAGCACCTGCGGCGCAAGCTCAACAGGTGAGCGGGGGCGCTTGCTTTGCTCGCCTGCAGCACGCCAACACGCAGCAACGCATCTCCTAACAACCATGTCCATCCAATCCAGCATCGTAGCACGCCAACACCCACCAACGCATCTCCTAACAACCAGTGCCTGCTTCACCTGCCCCGCCTGCTGCAGGCTCACCGCCACGCTGCCACCACCACCAGCGCAACAGCACGCCGCCGCCGCCCCGCTCCCATCTGCCGTTGCGCCCCCGCCGCCACCAAACGGCACGGACCCCGGCGCAGACAGCAGCAGCCCAGGCCCTCCCCCACCCCCACCCGCACCCCCACCCGCGCCCGCACACGCTCTCAGCCCTGCCGCACCCGCTGCTGACCCACAAACACTCTTACCCCGCGTCCGCAGCGGCCGTGCAAGCACCTCTGGGGCCCACCACAAGCACCCACACCACAACTCCGCTGCTGGTGGTGGTGCTGGTGGTACTGCTGCTGGTGGCGGTGCTGCTGGTGCTGGTGCGGGAACCAGCAAGGCGCACCAGGGCGCGGGCCTAGGCGTTAGCAACACTTGGCGCAAGCACACCAGCACCTCCAAGGGCACTACCAAGGGCCCTACTCGCCTGGCCACATGCAGCAGCGCAGCCCTTCCACCCTCCCCTTTCCCCGTCGCCACCGCCACCGCTGCCGTTGCTGGTGCTGGTACCGCGCATCCGCTGCCGCAAGGCACCGCCCCGCCATCCGCCTCACCACAGCAACAACCAATCGCACCGCAGCCGCCTTTGCGGACCCTGCGTGGGAGGGCACGCAGCACTTCGGCGTCCACATCTCCAGAGCTGGTCGCGCTGCTGCAGCAGCTGCTGCAGCCTGTGCTCCCCACCTGCCGCAAGCACACCACCACCACCACCGCCGCGGTGCACCGCCACGCCTTCCAGCCACACTCCCTCGCTCCCCCGCAGCCCCAGCAGCAGCAGCGGCACCGGCATGCTGTGCACCCGGCGGCTGCAGCGCTGGCACAAGCACAGGCGTCGCCGCATCACACACCTGCCGCGTCAAGCGACGCTGCGCTCCCACACCACCCCCACTATACCCAGCAGCACCACCAGCACCAGCACCAGCTGGTGCATGAGCTCCACCGTGCCCCCACCGCCTCCAGCGATGCTGACGCCATTCCCTTTCCCACCACCGCCACCACCGCTCCCGACCGCTCTCATCAAGCGCCCCCTGCAAGCCCACAGCACTCCCCCGCCACCGACCCACGCAGAGACGAATCTCCCGCTGCCGCTGCCGCCACGCAAGCCACTCCAGCGCGAGGCAGCACTCCCCCTGCGGCCCCGAACGCCGCTGCTACTGGAGCCGCACAAACCACTCCAGCGCGAGGCAGCACTTCCCCTACGGCATTGGACGCCACTGCTACTGGCGGTGCTGGCCCTGCCATTGCCACTGCCACAGCCACTGCACACCCAGGGGCAACAGGCACCACCTCACGCCACGCCTCCCCGCCCAGTGCCCCTGGCAACAATGACAACATCATCGCAACAATGACATCCAGCCCAGATGCCGCCGGCCCTGCAGGCTCACCGCCAACACGCACCAAGTCGGCTGTAGTGTGGCCACCGCAGCAGCCCTCCCCTCCTGTCGTCGCTGCCGCTGCTGCCAGCACCCGCTCACCTGCGAAGCAGGCATCCCCTCCTGCCGCAGCGGCGGCTGCCACCACCCGCTCACCAGCATCACCCAGCGCATCACCTGCGGCAGCGAAACGCCCCTCGCCTGCAAAGCAGGCATCACCCGCAGCCGCCACCACCGCCACAGCTGCCACCACCCGCTCACCTGCTTCACCTGCGGCATCACCCGCGGCCGCAAAGCGCCCTTCGCCTGTTGCTGTGGGCAGCAGCCACCCATGGTCACACGTTGGCACAGCGGCAGGCATGGCAGCAGAGGAGGAGGGCGAGCTGGAGGAGGGTGAGATTTCACCTGTTGTGGAGCACGCACCCGGTGTGGAGCACGACGCGCCACCCATGGCCTTTGCCCGCACTGCCAGCGCTGCCGCCACTGCCGCTGAGCCTGCAGCACACCCCACCGCTGCCGCCACCGCTGGTGCTCCATTTCCCGGCGGCGGTGGCAGCGGATTCGCCTTCCCCACACCGCCCCACCTGCACCACACTACGGAGCCGTCGACGCGCCGCGCTTCGGACGGGGACGGGCAGGGCGTGGCCGAGACCCCCACCATGCCAAACCCTAACCTCCCGCCGTCACCACAGCCTTTTGAGGTCGACCCCGCAGCAGCAGCAGCAGCAGCAGCGGCTGCTGCTGGGCAGGCTGAGGCACCGCAGTGGCATGATGCTTCCGGTCAGCGGCTGGCAAGTGCTGCGATCGAAGCGGCTGCCACTGCGCTCCTGGCGGCTTCCAAGCAGCGGCAACAGCAACAGCAGCAGCAGCGAGGGGCGGGTCTCCAGCCGTCCCCGCCCGCCCGTTGCCGCAAGGGCATGCATCACGCGCCCGGCACGGTGCACATGGTGATGCTCACGTCTGAGGAGGAGGCGGACGACGCGCAGCATCAAGAGCAGCACCATCAGCACCACCAGGAGCAAGCGGACGGGATGCAGACGGATGCAGACCAGCAAGCGCACCAGGAGCAGGGGCAGGTGGACGGGTCAGGGGCCATGGAAGGGCAGGACGGCTCCTACCACGGCGCCTACCATGACAATGGGATGGATGTGGATCCTCTTAACACTGACGCCACGCAGCCCGACCGATCCGCTGACCAAGCCACGGCCCCGACCAGCTGCAAGCACGGGCGTCAGGGGGCGTCGTTTGCCTCGCCGGCGGTGCGGCAGCCATCGCCGTGCGCCAGGCAGCAGCAGCAGCAGCAGCAGCAGCAGCAGCAGCAGCAGCAGCAGCAGCAGCAGCTCAAACGCAAGCCAAGCGTGTCGTCGGCTCGCGACGCGCAGCAGCCTGCCACCGGCATGGAGCACATGGCAGACGTGCAGCGGGAGCAGCAGGAGCAAGAGGAGGGCGAGGTGGCCGCGATGGAGGAGGAGGAGGAGGTGGGCGGTGG
>QAXK01002213.1:0-37304 GCA_004335735.1 Chlorella sp. KRBP | reverse complement strand
TTCCGATCTGCCGGCCGGCGGCAGCAGCAGCGGCAGCAGCAGCGGCAGCAGCAGCGGCAGCAGCAGCGGCAGCAGCAGCAGCTCCCAGCTGCCCTTCCTACCTGCTGATCTGTTGCCCCTGGGTGCAGCACCAAGGCTCAGGGAGCTTGTGGTCGAGCTGCCCCGGCAGGTTGGCACCTACGATGCCACAGCAGCAAGTGTCCGCCAGCTCAAGGCCCTGACCAGGCTGCGGCTGCTGGACCTCAAGACCACAGTGGAGGCCCCCATGTCTGCAGCGATGCAGGAGTTCTGGAGGAGGGCGCGCAACAGGGGTGTCGCAGCGGGGGCTGCTGAGGCAGGGCCCAATGCTGCTGCTGGTGCTGCTGGCGCACCCGCAGGGGGTGCAGCAGGGGTGGTGGCTGCGGCTGTGGCAGCACTGGCAGCAGCAGCGCGGCCAGCTGGCAATGCAGGTGGCGCTGCTGCCGCGGCGGGGAATGCAGGCGGAGCAGCAGCAGGTGGTGCTGGTGCTGCTGGTGCTGGTGCTGGCGGTGCTGCTGCTGCTGCTGCAGACGCTGGTGCTCAAAACGCCAATGGGCTCCAGATGCGTGTGCGGGCACCCCGCTTTGAGAGAAGGCCGCTGGGTAGGCTTGACATGCCCAACGGCTGCCAGCCTGGGTTCCAAGACATGGAGCGGGACTTGCAGGGCTTTGACAGGCGTATGGGGCTCCATGACGCAATGCTGAGTGGGGTGATGCGCCTGCGCCGGGACGCGCGGGCGGCTCCTGGCACAGGCGCCAACACAGGCAGCACTGTCGAGCAGGATGCTGGCCGCACTGCAGTGGGTGGTGAAAACCAGGGGCCGGCTGCAGCTGCCGGCCAGGGTTCAGCACAGCAGCAACAGGGTGCTGGGCACGGGGGTGTTGCTCCTGCGATGCCCGAGGGTGCTCAGCAGCCCGGCTCGGCAGTAGCAGCTGCTGCTGCTGGAGGTGGTGCTGGGGCAGGGGCAGCAGCACCAGCGGCAGGTGGGGAGGGCCTCAGGGCGCGTATGCTTGCCACCAGGGCTGGCGTGCAGGAGCGACTGCAAGCAGCTTTGAACCGGCCGTGCATGGCTGCTGCTGAGAATGCAGCAGGGCCTGGGGATGCTGCTGTTGCTGCAGCAGCCGCGGCAGGGGCGCCACCTTCACAACCAACCGCAGCAGCAGCAGCAGCAGCAGCAGCAGCAGCAGCAGCCGCAGCAGCACAGGCAGCAGCTAGATGTGCAGCAGATGTGCAGGAAGATGAGGAGTATGCGACGGCAGCAGCAGCAGCGGGAACAGACACAGAATATGATTTGTCTGATTATGAGGAGGGTGACTTTGGAGTTCCTGGTCCGCCTCCCGGGCACAGGGTGGCAAGGGACCCCCGTGCGCCCATTGGCCACCCACCAGTCCCCAATGCGGGGCCAGCAGGTCACCCGCAACTACCACTTTGGCCACCTGATCCACCATTCCGGTTTGGACAGGGTGCGCAGGCTGCTGCTGCTGCTGCTGCCGCCGCCGCCGCAAACGGCGCAGGTGCAGCAGCAGTTGCGCCCGGCGCGGCTGCTGGTGCAGCGCAGCCAGGTGCTGGTGCAGCAGCAGGTGGTGGGGTGGGGCCTGACGGTGCGCCGCTGGACGACCTGGCGGCGATGTACATCGACGACGAGTGGTGGGAGGATGGCAGTGACGCAGACTCCCGGGAGGCGATGATGCGCGACATTGCTGCAGCAGCGGAGGCAGACGATGCAGCTGATGCAGCAGGCGGCGGCGAGGGAGATGCGCTGGTGCACGCGGCGGGTGGTGGGCAGGAGGCCATGGCAGGGCAGGGTTGGGTCCCTGGGGCTGCTGCAGCTGCAGCAGGTGCTTTGACCCCCCCTGTGTTTCCACCTGCTGCCGGAGGAGTGGGACCACCACCAGCAGCAGCAGCAGCAGCAAACCCGGCAGCAGCTGCTGGGGGCGGCATGGCGGCTGGCTTGCGCCGCCGGCGTTTCAAGCCGTCTGAATTGCAGGCTGAGCTTCGCAGGGATATGCCAAACACAAGTGTCTTCATCAGCATACAGCGGGGCTGAACCTCTGTGTGTGATGGGCTTGTGTCAAGGTACGAGCCGCTTCTGCTGAGGCCATAGCCCATGTGCTCAGCATCGCCTGCATGTTGTTGCAGGCTCGCCTGTGTGCATGAGTGCTTTGTGCTGACCTTGTGTGCGGGTCGCACAAGCGGCATGTATCATGAACGTTTGGCGGCTGTGGTTTTCCCTCCTGTACATCTGCTGCTGGTGTACGGTGCTCAGAACTGTGGACGCATGAAACCCACAAGCACTACAGGCACACAGTTGTGGTTGGTTTGTGTTGCTGCCTGCAAGCTGGAGGTTGTTTCTGAATGCAGCGTCCTGAAGTTCTCGTGAAGTTGTCCTGCAGTTTTCATTGCAACAACGCCCTTGTCAAATCACTTTCAATGTTGCAGGCTGCTCCATCAGTTGGTTGTTGTAGACGAGAACGTGTCAGGCGGCTGCTGAGACATGCTAGCCAGCTCTTGCACATGGTTTGATGCTGGCCCCTGCTGTCACAGTCCAGTGGACGGGTGTCTTCTTGGTGTTGTGGTGGTGCCCAATGACAGTGCAGCTATTGTTGTGGTTCTGAATATGAACGATTTGCACCACGCAGCAACAGAAGATGCACAATGCGCTACTGCGCCCGCAGCTGCTTCTGCAGCCCTGATGCAAGCCTGGGTGAGCTGCTGATGGGCCATTGCATGGGGTGCTGTGCAGCACCTCCCTGTTGCTGGGCAGGGTCCTTTCACGCTGAATACCTTGGTGTTTCCGTGTTATAACCACAAAGTCATTAACAAGTGTGTGGGACGAGGAACAACCTTGCATATGTCTTGCTGTTGACAACTGGCTGTAGCACCCACCACGCACCCTCACTCCCGAGCTGCGAGAGTGCTCAAGATAACTTCTACGTAGTTTTTGGTCCTCAGTGTCTCACTGCAGAGCTTTGTGAGGAGGTATGCGCGAAGTTCAACCGTGCTGAGACTAAACTCTAAACCTGACCCTTGCGGCCCCTCGGCATCGAAGCCTCAAAGACTGGTTCACCTCATCACACAAGCCACCTTGCACATCCACTACTTCTTCGCAACAGCATCAATACCAAAATGGCACTCCTGCTGAGGAAGTCCGCTGTGGCTGTGGGCACCCAGAGGCCCACTGTGGCTCGCCCCAGCGTGGTGTGCAACTATAAGGTCACCCTGAAGACCCCCAGCGGCACCCAGACCATTGAGTGCGCTGACGACGTCTACATTCTGGTGAGTTCCTGATCTGCAAGCGCTCCCTGGCCTGAATTGCAGTCGCAGCAGGCGGACGGCATTGATTGTTCCGCAATCCCTTTTAGAAATGCTCTGTGAGGGCGTTCATGACAATTCAGTGCGTTTTTACGACCGGGTGATGAACGTTGCGGGATGCACTTGCTGCTCTGCAGGATGCCGCTGAGGAGGCTGGTCTGGACCTGCCATACAGTTGCCGTGCAGGTAATTTTGCTGAGTTCAGCAGCCGGTTGCCCGCTTACAGCGTAGTTGCTGTTTTGCGGCGTTGAAGATTGCAGTCGGATCGTGGGTGCAGGCTGCATGCATATGCATCAAGTCCAAGTCTGTGCTATTTGGCCAATCTTGTCAAGGTGTATTTTACCCGAGTGCAACTGCAGTCGGCGGTGTGCGTTCAGCAGGCTCAAGCACTTGGCAGCAGTAGCACAGCCAACCTGTGTTCCACATAGCCTGCAGCAGCCCCTGTGAATGCCAAGGTTGTCAACCTGCTGCCTTCACTGAAGGCCCTTGACATATGTTCACAATGTCGCACTGCTCAGTATCTGTGGTGTCGTTCCTCACTGTGTGCAGGTGCCTGCTCCAGCTGCGCCGGCAAGGTTGAGGCCGGTACCGTTGACCAGAGCGACCAGAGCTTCCTGGATGACTCCCAGACCGGCAACGGCTTTGTGCTGACCTGCGTGGCTTACCCCACTAGCGACTGCACCATCGTCACCCACAAGGAGGAGGAGCTGTACTGAGCAGTGTCTGTTTAGTTGCTTTCAGCAGCACCCAAGTACACTTCGGAGCGCTGTAAGCAGCAGCAGCGGCAGCAGCAGGGACTGTTTGGGCCCCTGGTCACTTTGTGTTGATGTAGCTTGTGCAGCAAGTCAGGCAGTTGGCCAGGGGTGGCGTGTGCGTGTCAGTGCGCACTGCGTGCACCAGCAGTCCAGGAGGGTATTGTGTCATGCCCTGCATGCACATACATACTGAGAGTGAAGGCTTTACTTGACATCTGGCTCTGGCCGTCTCGGGGTGTCCTTCAAAGTTGTGATGCTGACTCAGGTGCGGCCTGGTCAAATTGACGCAGTGCTGACTGGCGAGAGTGGCTGCATGCAGCAGCATACCCGGGCTATCTTCTGACAGGCATGCAGCTACAGCTGTAACTTCCTTTCCCTATGATTGTGGCACTGTCTTGCTGGATGTGGTGGCTGAGCAGCAGTGATGAACATGAAGGCTGGCATATGATTGACACTGTCACGATTACACTGTTCATCACAGATTGGTGCTAGTGCATTTCTGTTGCGCTCAAGCGAGAGTCCTTTTCATCAGACCATGAAGCTACCTTGCGAGTTTCTTGTGAATTCCAGCTGCCAGCTCGCTTAATCCTGATACCACCACAGTCGCCACATATAGGCTCCTCACACCCCCAGTCTTGCCAAGCATGCTACTGAACATGCAGAACAACAACAATCAAGACAGTTTTTCAATTCACTTGCGAGCAGCACAGGGGTCAGACATCCAGCTAACCAGTGTTGGCTACAGCATCACCTGTCCACCACTCATATGCGGTCAATGGTGTGCCCCAGGCTTGGCCTTGCCGTCAGCTCACAACTGTCAGGCGCAGTGCTACGGCCTGGTCACTCAGTGAGTGACTGAGTGTGACAGTGCCATGCCATCAGGGCCAATGCTGCAAATGCAATGCTGCAATCTGTGCAGAACCTCAAGAACCCACGAAGACGTGTAGTGACACATCAACCTGAGAAGCACAGGCAGCTGTTGTTGATCACTAGCTGAAGAAAAGCCATGCCAGGCTGGTTGATTGCAGGCACAGCTGCCATAGTCACTGCTGTATGCAGCGTTAAAGAATGTAGTGACCACAACGTTTGATGGTTGCAGGAGCTATCTGAGGCAGTGGTATGTGCCGAGGTACGAGTTATGCAGTGGAATGCCCAGTGGTTGCCCAGGCGGTAACTTCTGTATGTACAGGCATACAATGCACGCAGCTGGCCTGCTCACTGCAGATGCACAACACCATAGGTGCCTACTATCAATTTTAAGGTATTGATATACGCATGCAGGCCCAACAGGCTGCTGTCGACAGTCATGGACCTTGTGATCTGCAGAAAGTAGCTTGTAAGCAGAAACGCCAACGACACCCCCGGTCAAGCGGGTGAGCGCGCAAAAGTAGCTCGGATCTAGAGCAATTGACCTGACCGGCATTTGAGAGCTACAAAAGCGACAACCTACAACAACGAGTCAAAACGCAGCCGGACCCTAGAAGGTCAGGTACAGCAGGTTGGAGCTATTATAGCTCTGTGATGCCACCTCTCGTCTACCTTTCACCCGCATCTACACCCTATCTGCTCAATCCAGCACAAATCTGCACAATGGCCCTCGTCATGCGTCAGTCCGCTCTGGTGAGCACCTCCAGGCCCTCCGTGGCTCGCCCCCGCGTTGCTTGCAACGCCACCTACAAGGTTACCCTGAAGACCCCCAGCGGTGACCAGACCATTGAGTGCCCTGATGACACCTACATCCTGGTGAGTGGTTTCCGATCACTTGCCTGGCCGGCTGCCACGTCGTGCTTCTCTGGCTCCACAAAAGCAGCAATTGTCAGCGTTGCCATTAAGAGTCGCAATCCTGCAGCCAGTGTGCGCGATCGTGTTGCTGGCAACCCGGTTCTCTGCTTTGGTGGTGCCCAGGGCAGCTTTGCAAGTGGTTGTTGCTCGAGGTCTCAGATCCTCTGCTGCTGTGACTGTGCTTGCAGGACGCCGCTGAGGAGGCTGGCATTGACCTGCCCTACAGCTGCCGTGCAGGTGTGTAGTCTGTGCTGATGGGGTTGTCTGGGGCCTCTGTCACCAGCATGCACTGCTGTCCTCCTGTGGCTCTTTGTGATCCACACCCCAGACCACCATAGTCAGCCCCATAAGTCCTTGATGAAACACAGTGCCATATGAGACTGAGAGTGCGCTTTCATGTATGCATGCATGCACATGATGTGTGATTCTCAGCAGCTCAAGCACGGGCATCCACAGCAGCAGTAGCTGGACCAGTCACACCCAGCAGGTTTCCTCAGGGGCCCGTTGCTCTCCTATCACATGTGGCATATGGCGATAAAAGGTCTGTGTGTGCAGCCACTTAACCTCGTCAGCCACTGCTACTCGCTTACAGGCTGCCAGGGGTTGGCAGAGCTGTTCACGCACACGTCCGCTGACATTTTCCGCACACCTGCTGCCCTGCCCGTATCTCTTGTCCACTCCCAGGTGCCTGCTCCACCTGCTGCGGCAAGGTTGAGGCTGGCGGCGTTGACCAGAGCGACCAGAGCTTCCTGGATGATGCTCAGATCGGCAACGGCTTTGTGCTGACCTGCGTGGCCTACCCCACCAGCGACTGCACCATCGCCACCCACAAGGAGGAGGACCTGTTCTAAGCTGCCTCCTCTGCAATCGGGTGTTGTTGTGTCCTGTGGAGCTGGGTCGGCAGGTTGTGCTTGCAGTGTGCAGCATGATTGCCTGACCCTGCCTGTATTGACCGCAACATGTGCAGGCCCAACGCTGCTGTTGGTTTGGGATCAGCATGGGTGTTGAGCGGCTGCTGTGTATGTGCAGCATGAAGGTCTATTCTGCAGGATGATTGAGAGATGCGCGAGAACACTGTGGCATCTTATTGCATGACATTTGACTGCCAGTGCTGTAGCCTCCTTGACATACGAGGAGCACCCCACAAACGTCATTCTGTTTGCGTCTATCACTGCTGCTTGCCTGCGTGGACATACACTTGTGTCTGTTCATGGTTTGCTGCAGCAAGCCTCTTCAAGGGTCCATGAACGATGCACATGTCGAAACATGTGCAACTTTGTTGGTATTGAGGTGGTGTTGATGTTCATTGTGGCAGCATAGTTTGGGGTGGTGCTGCTGCCAGCAGCCACGCAGGTGTGGTAACACAGAGAAGTATTAACTTGGCATGACATGGAAACGTTCTAAGCATTAGTGTCATAGCTGCATCGCATGGAACTATTGAAGGTTACCTGCAGTGCAAGGCTCAACCTGGCTGCCTCTTTGAAACCACGCCAGGCTAGACAGAGTGTTGTGTCAGACCAGCATTGCTGCAGAAGTGAGGTGACCCACAAAGCCGTTGCAGACTGTACATATGTTCCCTTCTTGAGCTCTATCGCTATCCATGCATGCAAGAACACGTCGCTTGTGCAGAAACATGCCTGAAAAGGGGCGCATTCGCCACCACTGCCCTTGATTGCCGTACACTTGATCAGCTTAGTTCAGCAACACAGCCGTAATCCTGAAAACATTGTTTGCTACTGAATCAGACCGACTCTGAGTGCTGCACAGCCCTGCGGGCACATGCCTGCACGGTTTGATGCAAGGCGGGCCAGAAATGGGGTACAGTGTGTTCAAGCTTTGCCTGCCGCTGGATGCAAACGATTCAACGTCGCAATGTCATCGATTGCTTGTTTTCTGCAGGTTTTCAGGAATTGAAGCAGTCTGGACAACGTGCAGACTGCAGCAGCAGCTGCTCCAGCTGAGCTGAGCTGGCAAGGCTGGCACCCAGCACCCAGCACTCAGTGGCTGAGTGAGCAACAGCATGCAAGCTCCGCCGGGAGAAACGAAACGAATTCGCGACGTAATTTTCCACAACATTGCAAAAGCCATGTCCACCACCGTGCTGTTTGCTGGCAGCAGGCAATTTTACTCAACTTCAATGGCTGCAGTCACATTGCAACTGCCTGGCAGTGCTACGAAGATCAAACACCGTTGAGCGCTATTTGACCCATTGCTTCGTTCTTACTGATCCTGCTTACTGACATGCAGCAGCGCAGGACGATCTATGCAAATCTGATCCATCCAAGGAACCCCCCCTCCTCATGAAGCTTGGGCTCTCTCGCCCTGCCGCGAAGCAGGGTTGCACTGTTAAGAGTCCATGTCATACCTACAATCTCAGGCAGTGTGTTGCAACATCTTATGCCCGTGGTCGAGTGAGTCCCACTGGAGACAGCAATGCATGCTGTTGCGCCCACTGGATTGCACTGCAACATGCAAGCAGTGCACTGGACTTCACGGCATTACTCACAGCTGCATCTGCAGTGCTATACTATGTAGCGCATGTCGAGCACAGCCAAGGGCAGCAGCTATGCAACTGCTTGCATCAGCAGTGTCTTCCATGTCTAGCAAGCCATGGACACAACTGTTCGAAATGCTGAAGCTTCCCTGAATGTTTTGAAAACCCTAACAGGTGCATTCCAGCCATCTATCAGCAGGGGCAGCACAGGGAACTGGGCCATGTGCAGCTCCTGCAACGCATTGCAGGAGGCACGTTGCCACAGCAGCAGCGGTGTCACCTGCTGCCTCAGCAGGTGCACAGCAGCAGGCTCCTGTGCTCGACATACCAGCAGACTTTGACCTGCCAGTGGCTATTGCACTGGCCGCAGCTGCATTTGAGGCGTATTTGGAGCCCGTCGGCGCGAATGAGAGGTTCCAGGAGGTCACCGTCAACAACACCCATGTCACATACACAGACAGGTGTGGGGCACATAGAGCAGATCTGGCTGTCAGCGATTGTTGCAAATCCTGGAAGCTACGATCACATATAGCAAGATTGTGCAGGGGATCGACAGCACACGCAGTAAGGCGTTGAGCAGTCATCAATCCCCAGCAACAGCCTGCAACAGTCACCATGCCTTCTGCAGGCTGCCACTTACAGCTGACCATTTGCCTCAACTGCACATGGCTGGTTACTGCATGGGTGAATTGGCTGTCCTGCTGCCATGTGCTGCCTGTCAAACGCACAGGAGGTTCCTGCAGCAGCACTTTGAGGGCATCCTGCAGCTGACCGTACATGGTGCAAAGGACCTCAAAGCAGTCAATGTGAGTGTGTGCAGTGCACCCGCCAGTTGCTGTAGGCTACCCTACTGCAAACAGCATGTTGCCGGCACACTTTGTTATGACCCTGAGGGCAGTCTTAGGGCTCAAGCAAGCCGGACTGCTGGCCTTGTCGGCGTGGTCACAGTTGCTGGCCAGCACTGTCACTTGTCTCCAGGTGCATGGGCCTTCCTTCCGGCACATGCAGCCAGGGGTGTGTTGACATGTCAGACAGAAGCATGGAATGCGTCGGCGCGTCACGCTGAAGCAGCACAAACTCATACTGTGTGTGTAGACATGCGAGATGGTAACACGTGCAGCTGAAGTGATAGCATGGGTCCGACAGAATGTGTGCCTTGCTGCCCTTCACTTGGCCTGTGCTGTGCAGATCACTGGCGGCAGTGACCCGTATGTGCTGGCAACACTGGGAGACAGCTCTGCCACAACAGAGGTATGCCCTGACCAAAACTGCCGACAAAAATTGCCCGGGTACCCAAGCGACTCTGCGGTATCCTGCATCTTGCAATTCCTCAGTCTGAATTGGCCACCACCACTCAGGGAATGCACACTCCCACCAGGCTGTCACCTCGGCATGTGCATGTGCATGGACAGGCATGCTCGGGCAGTGCTCTCGATGCTCTTCCTCCTCGTCCCTGCATGGTACATTGGCTCTTACACCCACGTCCCGCCTGATACACCGCACAGGTGATCTGGGGCAACGTCAACCCACAGTGGGGCGAGACGCACAACCTGTACATCCAGGAGCGCTCCAAGTCCCTGCTGAAGCTGCGAGTGGTCGACAAAAACAAGCTCATGTCTGATGTTGACCTGGGGGCGGTCATGACTGGCCTAGATGCCCTGCTGGCCAAGCCAGGCAGGCAGGTGGAGCTGCCCCTCAAAGGTGAGGGCTGTCGTGCACAATGAGCTGTCACTGCCGAGCACACACGTGACCCGACAGTAGTGAGCAGGCTGCGGCTGCTGGTCACACATGAATGTTGCCTGGATGAGTCACTCAGCAGCGGGTGGGACACGGAGATGCAGCACGAGGCAGCCGGCAAAGCATGAGGCGTGTCGTAGCAGTGCTGGGCTTGACCAAAATTATGTACCAACCCCGCAGATGCATCATAAGGGCCTTCTGACCCCCATGGCAGCGGACACATGTGTGTGCTAGCTGGTTCATGGCGGTCAAAGTCTGAACGCAGCTGCCATGCCATACTGTGATGATTTGTCCTTGCATGCGTGTGCATGCATCTGCAGGTACCAATGCCCAGGGGCGCCTCGTGGTGTCGGCCCTGTTCCTGCCATTCAGCGAGGAGTTGATCGAGGCAGCAGTAGCAGAGGACACTAAGAAGGCACCTGAGACGCCTGAGGAGGTGGCACAGATCTCTACGCAGCTGGAGGTGGCGATGGCAGTGCAGGACCAGCTGACGTCGACAGTGCAACAGCTGGCGACAGACCTGCAGCAGAAGGTGAGGCGGCTGTCCCCCAGGTGACGCAGTGCCAGCCGGGGTGATGCCGTAGTATGTGAGCGAGTTACAGCATGGCCAGGTGCATCGCGCACACTGCTGCTGGGTTTTATAGCAGGTGCTGTGCTGCAGGAACCTTTGCCTGGATCCCTACGTGGCTTGCTCTGTACGGGGTCAACTGAGTGTAGCTCGCATCGAGGCCTGCATACCATAGTGGCTCAGGTCAGCCGTCTAAGCGTGTATCTGCCATGTTGCTGTTTGCTAGGTCGGTCTGGGTGGCAGCGCTGCAGCCCCAGATGCTGCTGTCAGCAGCGCTGTGGGTGTTGCGCTGGCAAGCAAGCAGGAGGAGGCGGTGGCTGAGGTGCCTGATTTGGGGGATGTGGTGGAGGAGGCCCAACAGAAGGCTGTCAAGGTGAGCCCTGCTGCAGCCAACTGACGCTGAATCATCCGCCCCCTCTACCTGCCGTTCCCAGCACTTGCCATGATCTATGTCCTTGCCGTGGTGAGACCCCTGCCAGTCCCTTGCATAATGCATCTGCCAGCCCTTGGTTTTGGTCCTGCCCTGGTTTCACTCTTGCCGAACCCTTGCCAACCGCTGCCGCCGTCACTTGCAACTGTGCTGTACTTCGTCACCTCAGACACTGACCACGGCGATGGACACCCTGCAGCAGTCCCTGAGCAGCACAGGCCTGGGTGAGCAGGCCAAGACAGTGGCACAGGGCAGGGACAATGTGACAGGCAAGGTCAAGGAGGCTGCTGATGCAGTGGCTTCCTTTGTCAAGGTGAGCCGCAAACCCCAAACCTCAAGCCCTGCTTGGTGCCTCGTGGCTGCAGCATTCACCAGGGCTTACGGCTGCAGCCCTGGTGCACGACAAACGCATCGGCCTGGTTCAAGGCTGTGTTAGCCAAAGGGGTCTGGACACAGACCAGTGCTGTACTGCGATTTTGCACGCCCCGGGCCGGCCAAGTAGGGTGGTATTGACAGCTCGCGCCTGCAGGCGCAGCTGCCGTGGCTTAGCTGCCTCTTGGCAGAGGCAGGCGGCTGTATGTCTGGCGCACGTACACAGAAGTACCCGTCCCCACCAGCAGCATATTCACACGCCTTGTCATGCCAGTAGCTCAATCACAAGCTGTTTGTTGATAGGTGTGCCGTATCGGATTGCAACCCAAAAAACAAACAAAAACAAAAAAACTGTGTGCCGCCACAGGCTGAGGGCCTCAGCAGCCTGCCTGTCAACGACCTTGGCGGCTTCATCGCCCGCATAGCAGCAACCAGGCTCGCCAAAGGGCAGCAGCAGCAGGGCGCAGAGTCGCAGCAGCAGCTTGCGGCGGCGGCAGCAGCAGCCTCAGCAGCAGCCAGCATGGCAGAGGGTGATGCCAGCAGCTTGCCACATATTGTGCAGGAGGCCATGCCGCAGGCCTGGAAGGCCCTGGCCTCAGCTGCAGGCAAGATGGTCGAGATGTTCAGGCCTGTTGCCTTTATTGAGAACAAGGAGACAGACACACAGGTAAGAGCAGCAGTGCAGCTTCACCACATTGAGGCTGTGGGCTTGAATGGTGTGTGAGAAAGGTGTCACAAAGGTGTGCAACACAGCAGCTGATGGCCAGCTTGTTGTAGGCAGCCTGCTGCTGAATTGAGAACAAAGAGGCCGCACACTCCATTTTGCCTGCCTGTGTGCCTCTTGCGGCCTTGGCGACATGTCCCTGTCTGCCTGCTTGCTTGCCTGCCTGCCGCTCAGGTGTGGGTGTACTTGTGTGAAGAGCTGCGGGAGGTGGTGGTTGCCTTCAGGGGCACTGAGCAGGTGTGTGGGTCGCTGGGGTTGTCCTGTGTACTGCCTGTATGATGATGTGGCATGGGAGCAGGTGGCCGCTGCACAGAGTGTGTTATGAGGGAGCGGGAGCTCCAATGCACACTGTGCATGGGGCTGCAGCGCAGCTTTGGTGGTACGACTGGGCTAGGCATTCTTGGCTGCTGGTGAGCACTGATGAAAGGTCCTGTTCCTCGCTCTTCGGATGTCCTGCACCATACCCTCAGCAGCAGATCTCTCACATTCACGGCACATTGGTGCTTATGCTGTGCTGTGCAGGTGAAGTGGAAGGACCTTGTCTCCGACCTGAACCTAGTGCCCACCAACATGGATGTCGAGCGCACAGGGGCGATCGATCTGGGCATTGGCAACCTGCCCCTGCCTTTTGCAAATTTCAAGAAGAGTGAGTGGCTGGTCGTGGCGCAGTCCAGCTCCAGCGCCTGCATCCCACTTCTGCACCAGACAGGGCGGCCACTTGTGGTGGATGAGCCTGTATGCTGCGCTGTTATGGCAGGTGCAGCTGCGTACGAAAGAGAAGTGTGCTGTGATTCATGCTCCAAGGCATTGTCTTATGGAACACCGCCTTGTGATGTGCTGTCCCGTGCTGTGCTGCCCCATGCCGTGCTGTGCCGTGCTGTGCTGTGGCACCATGCAGACAAGGACCTCATGGTGCACTCAGGCTTCCTGGGTGCGTACGACTCGGTCAAGAACAAGGTCTTCCGCATTGTGGACCAGCTGACAGAGACACGCAGCGCTGACGACCCCTGGACTGTCTTTGTGACGGGTCACAGCCTGGGCGGTGCGCTGGCAACGCTGGCGGCATACGACCTGGCTGGACGCAAGTAAGCTGTGTCGATGCTGATGTAAGCTGTTTCAAGTGGAGGGGTGCTGTGAGAGGCAGTTGTGGTGCCTGGATGGCTTGCATGGGCCAAACCCACCTGCTGCCATGTCATTGCAGACACGTGCACACAGCATGCTGTGTGGGTTGGGGCTTGGTTTGTGCGGCTCACCCAGCTTGCGGCTTGCTGAGCGGAGCTCATTGTGCAACAGTGCGACTCTCACAGCCGGTGTGTTTCTGTGTGGTGAACTGCAGGGGCCCTGCTGCATCTGGCATTGTGCCCTACATGTACACCTACGGGGCGCCTCGTGTCGGGAACAAGGTGCGCAACTGATGCCTGCACTTAGTGCACGTAATGCTTCCCTGAAGTAGCCCAAGCTGTTTCAGCTGCTCACCCGGATGCTTGGCGCAGTGCTCTTCTGCTTCCTTTGGTTGACCATTTGCTTTTGCACACATGCCAGCTTGCTGGCCGCAATGCGCCAACCAGCACTGTTTACAGTCCTGCTGTCCGCCCTTCACAGGCCCATGGGTTCCAACCTCAAGTCGTTAACAATTACCCCCAGCTGGCCCCCTGCAACTGCAGTTCTCTCCCTTGCCGTCACACTGCTGTGCCCCTGCATTTTGGCTCTTGCAACTGCACTACATGATGCCGTGTGTCTGTCCTCTCGCCTTGTGCTTCGGCAGGCCTTTGCTGACGACTTCAACAAGCGCTTGAAGGGCAACTCCTGGCGCATTACAAACAGCTCTGACATCGTGCCGAGGTGAGGCAAAGGGAACAGTTGGCACTCCGCAAACCAGCAGTGCTTGTGATGCTGGTGACAGAGGCTGGTGCGCATGCATTACACTGTAGGCAGGCCAGCTGATCAGGAATACAAAATGTGCCACTGTGCAACTGCAACTGCTTGACAGCAGCAGAAGTTGTGAGACATGCACAAGCACTGCTGGGTAGCATTACACAGCACGCTGCCTGGGCCCTTGCAACAGCAAAACTGCTGTGAGCATGTGGCTGTGCTTGCCAGAAGAGCGTCATGACCACATCCAACCTAGCAGCCTGACAGTGTGCACTCAGCTTTTTGTGGTGTGGCATGCATTACCACCACAACTGTTGGGTCTGCACCACCGCAGCTGATCAGACGATTGGCTGTTTGCTGGGCTGTGCTTGGTGATGCTGCACGGCTGCCACTCGTCATGCCTTGATGTTGGCCTTGCGCTTGATGCCAGCCACCTGCTGCGCCACCTGGGTCCTGAGCTGGTCCATGTTGCTCTTGAACTCCTTCTGGGACCTGCATGCAAGTTGACAACTTGTCACCTTGAAGGTGTCTTAAGCTCCTGAGGCCCCAGCCTTTGCAATTTGATGCCCCCTTGGGCATTGTTACTCTGTGTGCGCTTGTAGCGTGCTTGTAGCATCAACTAGGAAGCACGCATCAACGTGCTGGCAGCATCTATGTGAATTGCTGCAGTCCACAACCATTAGGGAGAGTCACAATGCTTGCCGCAATCAACCTCTGTGCTGGAACGCGATGAGTTGCGCAGCCTGGTATGTTGCGGCTGGTGCTGTTGCAACATGGCTGTTGGGGACTGAGTCCAAGCTGTGCCACTGCGTTGAAGGAGCATACGTTGGTGCTCACCCATTCAGCTGTCCTGTGATATCCTTGTGCAACGCTGCCAGCTCCTGAAGAGCCGCCTTGTGTTTGTTCCCAACCAGCTCCAGCTTTCCTTGAGCATTTTGGAACCTCTGTCAAGCACAACCAGGACAAGGCACAGCATGAGTGTTGGCCAATATGACACAAGGCCCAGCGGCAAGGCTGCAGCCCAGCTCTGCAGGGCAGTATGCTTGCTGGGTAGGCAGTGTGCGTTCCGGGCAGGGCAGTATGCTTGCACTGCAGCGGATTCACATACATTACGCTGTTGCTCAAGCAGTTCAGCCAGTGGCTCTGTGACCCTATAAGATGCGTGAACCTGCATGATGCATGCTGCTGCCGGGCTGCATGATGGCACTGCCGATGATGCTTGGTCCCACAGAGTCTGCATCTGTTGGACTTGCTACTGTTGAGGCCTGCTTGTAGCATGCTCTACTGTGGTATTTGTGCTGCCATGCAGCTGCATCGCATGTCCAGATACATGCTTGAACCTATGTGCAGTGCTGTCCACAGTGTGTTTCTCTGCTATTTGATTCGGTTTGAACGTTGATACCTCGTTGGCCTTGTCATTGTCTGACCGCGCAATGTCATCCAGGCTGGATGCTGTGCCATCAATCTGCTTCTGTGCCTTGGCTGTGTGCTGTTCCAGACTCTTGCTGAGGTCCTTGAGCTGTTGCTCCAGTGCCTCCTTGACTTTGGCCAACATGGTTGGTGCATCTCCAGCTGCTGTGCTAGCCTTGCCCAGCAGCTGCTGCCTGTTGGCTGGACCGCTCGCGACTTTGCCTGGCTTGGAGATCAGGGGTTGCAGGCTCAGCTTGCTAACGCCTGCTTGCTGCTGCAGCTCGGCACCTTTCTTTTCTGGTTTGCCCATGCTGACAGTATGCAGATGCCAATGACGTGTGGATGTCGGTGGCACCCTGAGCTTGGTTTGTGTGACTTTTTTGGTTTATGATAGCTCTTCTATGTGGGCCTGACAGTGTCCAAGGGCACACAACGTGCGATGTGAGCTGGATCGACAGATAACACAAGTGTGCTACGGTGGCTGAACGCTGGCGAGATTAGCGCGAAAACTCCTTTGGTTTCAAACTAAATCTTACCACACCACTTGCCACGCAGTAGGGTATGAGTGGTTGGTGCTCTGCTGTTCCCTCCTGGGTGGCAGTTGCCAACTGCCACACACCACCCTAGAATTGGACTGACGTGACGTGCCTTGGTCAAAACAAAACTCACCTCATGGTTTGTTGTGCTGGTGCCTGCAGTGTTCCTCGTCTCATGGGCTATGCGCACGTGTCACGTGGCGTGCGCTTGGACAGCAAGGGCGGGCTGAGGTTCGACCAAGGCAGCAAGGATGTACTGGGTGAAGGGAGGGAGGTGGCTGAAGTGATCACGGTGAGGGAAACTTGCTGCTGAAACTTAAGGAGCTACTGCAGCCCTTGCTTGGTGTACACCAGCATCCCAGCATGTTATAGGGTCGCGTTGGTGTATCGCACATAGCAGCTGTGCCCAAGCTGGTGCAGGAAAGGGGTGAGATGGGCTGATGCCGGTCCCCTGAACAGTTGGCACGTCTCTCTCATGCTCCCTTGGCTCATGCTTACACTGGCCATGCTCGCCTGCGATGTCTGTGGTCACTCTCGGGTTGTCCTGGTGTTATGGTGTGTGCCCTGCAGGACCTTGCTTCACAAGCTGTTGAGGTGGCCAAGGGCACCAAGGGATTGGACGAGGTTGTGGATGCCATCCGGGAACATGAGATGGCGATCCTCAACAGCTTGGTGAGTTCCAAGGAGTTGGCACAACTGCATGTCATGGCTGAGACCCGCATGCCCGTCACAAAAGCTCCTGGCAGCCGTGCCGCACCATACGCTCAGTTGAGTCACAACATATGCAGGTGTTTAGCACCCCGTCAAGGCTCGGGCACAAGGCCTGTACTGGCAGCAGCATTTTGTGCAGGCCAAACCTTCACAGCTCGTGCCTGATGCCACCTTCTGCCTTTATCTTGGCGCAGGTTGATGGCTCTGCCCTGGGACAGCACATGGAGGTGAGGTCCTGCCGTTTGTGCACTGCCATGTGCCAGCAGGCGCAAATCATGGTAGCAGCAGTCAAAAGCACAAATGTGCTCCTTGGGCAAAGCAGTGATGCAGGGATTCCCAGTAAACACAGAACAGTAGTGAAGATAGTTGGTTGCAGTCTCCTGTGGCACTGCAGTGCATGCATGGATGAAAGCTGCCTTGGCGATCCCATGCGCGCCTGCGGCACCTAATGGCTCGTGATGGTTGCAGACTATGTTGAGAGTGTATACATGCGGCGCAAAATACCTTGAGGATGCTCTGCATGTGCCATTCTTCCTGTCTGCCCGTCTGCCTCCTGCTTGCATGTAGGACTTCTACTTGGCTACCCTCAAGGAAGCTGTGCTGGTGGCAAACCCTGCGCTGGCTGGTCAGGTGCAGCAGGCACTGGAGGATGTGGCAGCAGCAGCAGCGTCAACTTCAGCAGCTGCTGACAGCACCCCAGCTGAGGCTTGAGGCACTGGAGTGTCACCACTCTCATGGTTGTTGTGCTTCATGTCTGTGCTGCGCCCCGCAACGTACAGGTGCCGCTCACACTGTGCGGCCTCTAGTCGGACTCAGTTGAGGGCAGTGCTGTTTGGGATTTGCTGTGTTCATCTGCAGTTTTTAGCCCTGACAGTTGCTTGTCTGCAGCAATCTGTGGTGCAGTAGGCAGCAAGCTTATACATACACTGCTGCATGTGAGCTGGCTGCATGCATGCCACTGCATGCCACATGTTGCAGAGCCCAGAAGGAGATGCACATCATTGCTGCTGTCCATGGCGGCAACACCTGGGCCTTCCGCAGCTTTTTTCGTATGAGTCCTCCCACAAAGAGGCCCTTGAGTCCGGGATAGCTCTTTGGCAAGCCCTGTTGTTCCCCTCACCCAAATCAGCTGTCCGTGCTTGCTGTCTTGGGTGTGTTCATCATTGTTATTCATGTCGTCATGTGCTGGACTTCCCAACTTGTCGAGCAAGGGTGGAACTGTCAGCTGTTAAGCCATGTGCAGGCTTATGAGGGCTGTTGGGGTCAGTCCGCGTTGTAACCACACGTTTCTCAGGGTGCTTCTGCATGCGCATGCGTGCATGCTCATTTCTGCAGTGTAGTATGTTGTGTCGAGTTTCAGTGTGCGCATGATAGGTATGCTGTACTATACCCTGGGCTTACACTGGTGTGGCTGTGGTGGGCACCATGGCAGGGCAGACTGCTTTGTGTAGGTGTCACAGGTGCACCATGTTCAGGTTTTGTTGATTCAAAGAAAAAGTCCTGTTGATGTGGGGGCTGTGCTGGATGTGTGGCATGCAGGTGCCTCTGGCCCTGTCAAGGGCCCAGCTACTCAGAGAGTTGGCTGCCTGCTGCTGGTATGCTGCTCCGTGTTGTCCGTGTTGTGTCCTTTGTCATGTTGCCAAAGATGTGTGTGTACATGCTCGCAGTGCTGGTGTGCAGTGTCATGGTCGGGCTGCTGGGGTTCCTCCTGTCAAGGGCTGCGCAGACACGCGTGTTGTGCCCTTGGAAGTTGCTGAAATCCTGATTGTAGTATGTCCAAGCGGCAAAGGTCTGCGTCCGTGTCACAACATATACAGGTGAAGGGCCGTAACGAACGGCCTGGAGACACAACATGAAAACAAAGTGAACAGGCAAGCACGAGCACAGACACAACGCCTCATCTGCCTTGCTTGGAAGGATGGCTGCAAGGCAGCATGCCAGATGGCGTGGCCAGAAGCTTTGCCTGGCCAGTGATGTTGCTCCCACCGCGCATCACAAGAGGGTTGACACCACCACAAGAGTTCCACGCAGACACCAGCCAGGCACGACAAGGGCTGTGGTGGCGGGAGCAGCTGGGGTGGAAGACGCCCTAGCATGCCCTCTCACACACAAAAGGTCACAACAGAAAGTCTTCAGACAGACAGAGATCGAGCCCTGGGGCGTAGCAAGAGCGATGCCTTTGCGAGCACACCAGCACAAGACGGGCGGGAGAGCTGCGGTACATACATGGTCAGCTGACTGAACCCAGAAACCTGCGCTCTGCTACTTCTTGGCTGGACCGCCGCCCTCAAACATTTCCAAGTAGCTGTACCACAGCTTCTTAGCACCAGCCATATGGCCGTAGCGCCCAGGTCGCAAGCCAAGCTTGATCCTTGGGTTGTCAGGCCAGTACCTGCAGCATACCACAGCACAATGTGGCGTGTCAGTAAGCTCAATCCACCCAGCTGGTGGCAATGCACAGGCAGTACACACGCGCCTGCAGGCTAGCTGCTGTGTGGGATTCGTGGTGACAACAGCGCTTGAAGGTGCACAGGAGATGGCAGCTACTCGGGCTGGAGACCCAGGAACAGTGCTTCATCTTTGTAGTCGACTACAGCTGAGATGTGCTGCGAGCCCCATCCACTGTCAGCGGGCACTGGTTGCACATCTCAGCATGACATCTTGACACGACGGCATGTCAGAAGCTCATGCCAGGCTTGCCATGCTGCGACAGGCCTTTCTGCATGTCTGTCTGCACAGTAAAATGCTCGAGTGGCCGCGTGTGCTTGACGTACCTGTCTGGCGGCATGCCTTCAAAGCCCCAAAAGGCCAGGTTCCAGGCAAACATGGCTACATGTAGCCCAGCTGCTGCTCCTGCTATTAGGTATTCCCGCTTGCCAGCCCATGCCGAGTCTCTGTGCGCCTGTCTTAGCTCTGCTGTTGTGCATATGGCACTGCTGGGCACTTTGCGGGGGTCATGGCGGGCAAGCAACAAGTCTACAGGGATCTCATTGCGTGGGATGACAAAGCGCCTGCCGCTAGTGCTGGGTACATCTGCAGGCAGACAACACGTAGGCAGACACAACGCCGCAGTATGCGTTATGGCTTTCTTTCTTCTCATCTGCACTGCAATGCAGGCCAAGGCAAGTTGGAGAGGAGGCCAGCAGTGAGCTTGGGCAGTGTCAGAACTCTGTTCAACCAGCACCTGAGGGGGATGCTGGAGTAAGGGCCAGTGCCCTCTCAGACATTGCCTCTGCTGCTTTTACAGTAGGGTTGTTTGGTTTCCGTCGGCCTCTAAGCCCCAAGCTGCAGTCCGAGACCAGATGAACTGTTGCTGCTGTCACTGCTGCTTGGCAATCGGATGACGAGTGACACTGCTGAGCCTGCAGTCTACGTTTGAATTGGGCCAAAAAAATGGATTGAGGCCGTCGAAAGCGTCGTGACCAACCATGATGAGGCGATCAGTAAGTGATCAGAACGCTTTTGTGTGACCTTAGTCAGTTTGAAGCACAGGCGTCCTCTGACTGGTTAAGGTTGGCAATGCAACTTTTCAGCTGGTTTGTATACTTGTTCTGAGGTCAACGTCACGCTTGGCTCTGGGCAGCGCCAACCCAACGTTCCTCAACCGACAGCTGAGTCCACACAGCATACAGCAAGTAAGCTGCGGGAAACTGCCATAGCGAGCTTTCTTAGTGGTTCAGAAAGTCACCTAAATGGCCTGCATGACACCTTGTGGCAGTGCTTGGGTAACCCCCAAATGCTTGAATGCTGGCTCAGGGATTGTTGAAGTCCCATGCACATGTCCCATGATGCTTGATCCTTGTCATACTCTTCACAGCTGTATAAGCTCTACATTGATCTGTATACTTAGGGCAGGCACATGCGAGTCCTGTTGGTCAGTGGTGCAAGGCCGCCGTGTCACCCTTGCCCGGCCCTGCTTTGCTGCTGCCCTGTGCCTTGCACAGACATGGTTGACCTGAAGGGCAAGGTTGCCCTGGTCACTGGAGCCACGTCAGGCATTGGTCAGGTGACCGCGGAGTACCTTGCAGGTGTGACATCCGGCTGCTACATCTCAAGGGCAGCAAGGGCTTGCGCAGCATCCAAGGCCAGCAGGGTCGCAGGTTTCGAGGCAGCATCCGTTTCATGTCAGACACGGTTGTGAAACGCCTGACGTGTGAGCTGTCAGCTGCTTTGCCAGCAGCATGGAGGTGGTAGAGGAGCTTGTTTGTGCTGACCAGCTCTGCTGGCAGGGCCAGGCTGTTGCAGTAGACACAGCAGACGCCATGACCTCTTCTGCAGCTGGGCTGCCAAGGCTGTGCTGACCTCAACGTTGGTGGGATTGCTGCCTTTTCCTGCACCGATATCTGTGCATGCAACAGAGCATGGTGCTGAGGTCATCTTGGGTGTCAGGAACACAGCTGCAGGAGAGAAGCTGGCCAAGGAGATCATGTGGGTGTTGCAGCTTGGGCGGTCACGGCTGCGCATGGCCTGCAATGTCAGCAAGCAGCGCTGCCGTGGCGGTTGGCGGTTTGCTTGCTGCATGATCAGCTGCATCTGCACAATGGTGACTCACACCATGCTTTACAGCCCAGCAGCTGTGCTGATGCTGGCCTAGCTGCCAGGAGACAGCTTGCAGCAGTGGCATGCATGCAGCAGCTGTCAAAAGGGACTAAAATTCAGTGAGACGCACTGGTCAGTCCAGTTTCAACGCTGGATGTACTGTGCATCCATTTGTGCATGCCCATCTGCTGTGCTGACCGGGCGCGCATGTCTCTTGTGCTGCAGGGCCAAGTACCCAGGCAGCAAGGTGGAGTGTGGCCCAGCCCTTGACCTCACGTCTCAGGCCAGTGTCAAGGCCTTTGCACAGGCCATCCTGAAGCGCCCAGGTGGCCTGCACATCTTGGTGAACAACGCAGGCCTGGGGTACACCAAGAAGAGCTTCACTGAGGAGGGTGTCGGCATGCTGACGCAGGTGCGGGAGCTGCTCCAGCAGCACTGCGTCGTGCCGGGATCGTGTAGCAGCTGTATGATGGTGCCTGTGACTGCAGCAGGGCACGCAGCAGGGATCTGTTTTGCTGCCCTGTGCTGTGCTGTGGGCTATCCACCTCTTGTCTGGTTGGCTGAGCCGCTGTCCACACGTGGAGCGCGCTGCACACACGCCTGGTTGCATGCAACTGCAGGTGAACCACCTGGGCCCCTACACACTGACTCGCATGCTGGAGCCCAAGCTCATCCCCAGCAAGGCACGCGTCGTCAACGTGGTCAGTGTGACACACAGGCTGGACAAGATCAGGTGCGCAGCAGCAGCATGCCTCAGCCTCTGCTGACGGCAAGCGGGCACGCATGCAGCACCCTCGCCAGCACAGCAACATGTGCCTCAGCAGTGTTGCTGTCCCCGTGTTGCTGTTCTCAGCAGCAGCTATGTTGCCGTTGTCAGACAGTTCTGGTGCTCGGCGCAAGCCACCGCATAGGTATGCAGCAGTGTATGACTTGTGAAAGCTGCTGCTGTGCTGTTGTGCAGGGATGTGAAGGCCATGTTCACAGACTGGCGCCATGGCTTCTACCAGCACAACAAGCTGGCCAACGTGTACACAGCATTTGAGCTGCAGCGCAGGTGAGACAGCTGCTTTGCCGTGTTATGCTGCAGCATGGCCTCCTAGCAGCAGTACCACTCCCCCTCATGCTGCACCCTGCAGCCTGCAGCTACAGGGAGCTCCAGTTGCCTGCAGCTTGCAGTCGTGCCCTTGCTGTCATGCTATGCCTGTCTTCCAGACGCACATTGATTTGGCGGGCTTGCTGCTGCACCTCTGTTTCGACCTGCTGTACAGGCTGGGTGCACGCGGCGTGCAGGCGGTTGCAGCAGACCCTGGTGCTGTGCGCACCAACATCTACAACAACAGCCCCAAGCTCGGCAAGGGCTTCATCAAGACCATGATCGACAACTGCTACGCACCACCAGAGGACGGCGCGCAGGTATGAGCTCAGAGACAGTCCTGCGAGTGCCTGGCGATACTGGCCTAGGGCACACAGCTGCGTAGTTTATGCATGCAGCTGTCAGGCACAGGGGAGCTATGCGAGGGAGGCACCTCAATGCAACTGCCTGTATCTGTGTGTACGAAATGCAACGCTGGTTGGCTCCGCTGATGTTTGTGTTTTTGTGTGCTGCGTCTGTGACCACACTGCGGCAGGCTGTGATCTATGCAGCCACATGTGACTGGGATGCTGACAAGCGCACCAAGGCAGATGGCTCCCCCCTGCTGCCCCATGAAGACCTGCGCTACTATGCACGCGGCGTGTTCACCTGGCCACAGGTGAGCTGGCATGCCGCATGGTGGGCCACCGTCACCATGCTGCGGCTGCTTGTGCCTGCCTGCACTTACTGTTACTGTTACTGTTACTTACACCTGATCTTGCCAGGCTTGCATGTGTTGGCCTCATGATATGCCTCATGGCCTCATGCTTCATGTCTGCACCTGTCTGTTCCCGTGCCCTGGTTCAAGCACTGTGTTGCTGCAGTGCACTGCTTACTCGCTTGTTGATGTCGTGGTTCCTGCTTGTAGCTGTGCAACGACTGGGCCATCGGTGGCAAGGGCGGCCTGGGGAAGGTCAAGGGGCAGCTGTGGGGCCTTGACACTGTGGTGCTCAGCTTCCTGGACTGGCCGCTGCGCAAGTGAGTGACGCTGGCTGAGCATGTTGGGGTTGCTTGTGGGGTTGTGTTTGTGTTCACAGCCACCATGCTCTGCAAGTGGGAACAACAAACGCAACAGCAAGAATCCCAGTGTGTTTCGAAGCGGACTGGCCCTGCAGACAGCATTCCGTGTCTGCTGGAGACATGGGTCATGCATTCTGACACTGCGTGGCTGCTGCGTGCTCGTTGCCTGGCTGCGCAGGGTGCTGGGTGCACAGAGCTTCATGGGCCAGACCAAGCTGTGCAGGCCAGGCAGCCACGCGTATGATGAGAAGGTTGCAAAGGAACTGTGGGAGGAGAGTGCAGCGCGTGCAGGCGTGCCTGTGCAGCCACAGGCTTGAGGTGCATCACAGCAGTTATGATGCTGCGGCGCCTGTGTGGCGTCAGCTGCAGCAGCAGGGACCACTGGTCAGGAGCTTGTGCTTGCCTGCTCTGTTGCTGCAAGATCACTGGACTAGTGATGTTGGCAGACTCTGCGCCATAGCCACTGGATTATCAACGCCATTGGGAACTCTGTAGAGTCGTGGTCAGCGCATCTGTCTTGGGTTGCGGGTCATCAGAACACCATGACCTGGCACAGAATGAGAGTTCATGAGGAGCTGTCACCCTTGGGTCCCTAAACGACAATGCTTGTCTCGCAGATGGGAGTGTGTGGCATGCATGGTTGCTGGAAGGGTGTTTATTGCGTGGACCTGTGCTGTATTGACTGGGCTTGGGGCTGTGTAAAGAAGGCTTCGTGTATGCAAATGCTCAAGCACACAAAAGGAGTGACCAGACAACTCTCAGCAGTGCTGGCCTGAATGCTCTGGTCATTGCACGACAGGCACTTGCCTACCATATGTTACCGGTGCGCTGTTCAATGCGCTGCTTGAGCCACATCCAACTTGAAACAAGCTGTCTAGGCGACCACACAGAACAGGCGGTCCCATAGAATGCAATGCGAAATGCCCTATCTCAGGACATATATGTCGCAGTGTACAATGCCCCCTTGTCACCAGCCCTACAGCAGCTGGCTAGCTGCTGACTTACCCAGCCAGCTTATTCACACACCAAGCATCACCCACGCAAGCACTTGAGCCTGCCAGCATTGTCAGGCAGTGCCACCTTAGGCTGGGGATCGATTCAGGCGTGCATGGCATGGCAGGACCCACAGAGCATTACTGATTGTTCACACAATCACCTATCAAACTTGGCCACCTACAGAGCTGCTGCAGCACCACTGGCAACGGCCCTATCACAAAGCACCACCACAAAGCCTAGCTACAGCACCCAATGGTTTCGCACATGTTGTGCATGGACAGCTGCTGTGATCTCACTGCAATCACTGCAAGGCACCACTGGTCCCGGCACCCTTGGGCCAGGTACCAGCACTGGCCCAAACTCACACAAGCATGCTTGCCGTGACCTTGACACTCCAACCACTCTCAGCTACAAAGTGATCATGACTGGTCAAGCAACTTCATGCAGAAGGGATGGCCTCCCAGCTTGTTGAGGCATCCACATAGGTAGTGTGTGCCAGGCTGGCAAGGTCAGCAACTGGCCCCTGGCCCGTTTCGTGTTCATGTTACGGCATCACCCCATCTGGCCCAGGGCCTGCAGGCTGGTCCACACTGAAGGGCACGTGGTGAGGAATCAGCCCTGCCGTGGCTTGCTGGTCTTGATCCAGACATTGGCCAGCTTGAACACGCCCACCCCGGTCAGTGGGCATCCAATGCGAATGCCCTTTGCAACGCACATGTTCTTCTCATTCGAGGACATGAGCGACTTCAGGGAATGCTCGATGTCGGGGATGCTCTTTGCCTGTGCATACAAGGCCAGAGCAACCTGTAGCATGGTGCCTGATGACGAGTCACAGGGCTGTCGTGTTGCAAGACACAGGGCCACAGCGCGCATACAAGCAGCAGCAGCAGCAGTGACAGTGGCACAGGGGCGGCTGTGAGGGAGGGTGTGTGTAATACCTTGTGCGGCTTTTGCTTTACTGCGCACACACTACAGTGACTGCCAGTAGTCAGTGACCATGCTGGTGGGCGACTGCCGCCAGCTGCTTGGTTTGAGGCAGTGTGTGCTACACTGACAATGCTGTTGGCATTTTTGGAGGGACCTGGTGCGTTGAGCAGAATGCTGCTGGCAGGATCGCAGTGATGCACAGCTCACCTTGCAGCTGAGCACGGAATGCTTCACCCACACATCCCGCCCCCCAACATCCTCCAGGATGTGTGGTAAGGCTGTGGCAGCCCATGCCGACAGCTGGCGGGAGTTGTCCGCATTGTCGCACAGCTTTGCTTCGCACTGCTCCTGTTGCACAGGGTCCCGCACCAGCTCTGAAGGCCCGTCATTCAGCTGCACATACGCCTCCACCAGCACCGGCCCTGCCACACTGGGCTGACGGTCCTTTGCGTCCCAGCAGGTGTTGTGGATGTCCATGATGTGGCCTTGTGCACTGCAGGTTGCT
The DNA here is from genome assembly GCA_004335735.1 of Chlorella sp. KRBP. NCBI lineage: Eukaryota > Viridiplantae > Chlorophyta > Trebouxiophyceae > Chlorellales > Chlorellaceae > Chlorella > Chlorella sp. KRBP. The sequence continues at coordinate 11,464 of QAXK01002213.1, read as the reverse complement.
GTAAGGCCCCCGACAGGGTACATCTCCTTCACATCATACTGCACCTTGTTGGACTTCCTGTGGGGCACCACAACACAAGACACACACACACACAGCTGTCAGTTAGGGGGATTGCCGGCTTGCTACCAGGTAGCGGTTGCCATTGTCCGACAGCAAGCCCGGTCCAGTTGGCTTGTCATGTACGGCACATGTACAGCATGTGCTCACAGCTGTGCAACTCTAGACCCCAGGTACCTTCTCGGACTGGCGGACACCACGCTGCAGACACGCTCTGAGGCCAAGGACCTACATGTGCACATGCTGTGACCCAAAGGTTGTTGATAACGCACCTGGGGCCTATGTCGCTGATTTCGTATGTCCCTGCAGGCACCTGGCCCTGCGTTAGGCTCTCACACCACTCTTGGTCCCGGGATGCCTCGCTGTCAACTGCAGGTCCTGATGTACTGCTGTCAGCCTGCCCAGCACTACTGCCCTCTGAGTCAGCAACCCCTGAGTTGCTGTCCAGGCCACCCATGGGGTACGCCTGGACATCGCTTGTGTCCCGCTCCTCATCGTCCCAAGCATCGTACTCAAATAGCCGCCCGCGGCGCATGTGCTGCTGCTGCTGATCTAACTCTCCTTGCTTGTCGGTTGCCGCTGGCAGCTGGTTCAGCACGCGCGCATGTCTCAGCACTGGCACCTGGCTCAGCAGGCGTGCACGCCCTGGCTGCTCAGCGTGCTGCTCGTCAGGCTGTTGCTCCTTTGCACTTGGGCTGACTTGCCCGCATGTGATGGGGTGTATGCGGCCTCCATCTGTGTGGAACTCCATACGGCTGATGCCACCACTTGGGCCCCTGCAGCAGTCACAGCAACACGATGGCAACCCACCAAGTGTGTTGACGTAAAAAGCACATTGCACACTGACTGGAGCGCTCTGTTGTGCACCTTGCAACCATCTTGCATGCCTTGGTTGGCCTCCAGATACGTACATAGTGACTGGGTCAAGAGGGCCAGGGCTGCTGTGACTGTGTGTTTGTAGTATGCGGGTGCTGACTTGAAGTTGATTGTTGCTGAAGCTTGATTGTGCCTGTGAAACAGTGTGATCTGCACAGCTACTGCTGAGTGGCTGACTCAAACACTCCTCACACATGAGACAGCGCAGCCCTGGCACTCACTTGCAGCTGATGATCTCTGTGATTGTCTCCCCATCATGCAGGAAAAGGGTCTCGTGATTTCCTCGGGTCTGGCACAGCTCAGGACCCTTGCCTCCACCCTTCCCTTCAAATGCTACGCCTGCCACATAGCCATCATCATCCGACCAACACTTGATGAAGGCAATGGCTCCGTGGCCACACTCTGTGGGCGGTACTGCTGGTGCCTTTCTAGGACCAGCTCTGAACGGTCCTGCCCTTGCTACCTGGACATTTGCTGGGTCTGTTGTCCTGTCGCCGGCTGTTGGCACTCCTGTATCTGAGAGGTGTCTGTGCTCACTCTTATGCCCCGTATGTGCTGCCTTGCTGCTGCCCTGTGTCAGACGGCTGAAACTCCGCAATAAAGGCCTGATGACTTTGACTTCATCGCTGTGATGATGTTTGGGTCGTATTTGAGCTGCTGATTGCCCTGCAAGACCCACAACACAGCAAATGACACAGCAACTCAGCACCACAGTAGCAGGAGGCATGTGCCTTGCCAATCGCATGCTTTGAGACATCCAGAGCGTACCTAGTAGTACTATAATGCACAGTGTTAAAGCTTTCAAAGCTCTGAAGGTCATTGCATAGCGCACAATAGCCTGTGGCACTCGCCCCACTTGCTGCAGCGTCGAAGCTGATGCACACTGAGTTCGAACGTAGAGCACTCAGCAAAGTCAACAAAGTGTTTTGTTGACTGTATTTGCGCTAAAGTTGCGCGCCAAGCCTTATGAATCAACTCGGCAGTCTGTACAGGCGGGCTTTATGACATACGCACCTTACGAACCACTCTGTCTGCTTCTACGACCTGTCATCTCTCAAGAGTCACTACGCCATTACGATCGTACATACCACCATGTGCTCGCCAGCACCGCTGAGCGAAATGCCTTGCAGCTGCACGGTGTGCTGCTGGTGTCTCTAGTGGGCGTCTCAAAGCTTGAGGCCTAGCTGGCAAGGCCTGATCATATCACAAAATGCTGGTTCCGGTAATCAACAAACAGAGTCAGAGCCGCAACCTTCGGACCCTCCTCTCACATAGACAGGGAAGGGGAGGGTCTGCATGTGGGTATGGATCGAGACCCGGCTTCATTCATGTGCACATGTACATGAGTCCACCTCAATTACATCAGTCCATGATCCGCATTCAATGCGGCACACTGCCATGATGAGCAACGCATCAGCACTCCAGCGCGCGCTAGGCATTCCTGCTGGACATGCTCCCCACCAAGCTGTCAGTGATACACATGGCAGCAGCAGCAGCAGAAAGGGCCTGTCACAGACTCAATTGTTTGATTTGATGCTCCAGCAGGACACATCATAACACGCTGTGCATCCTCAAGGCATGCTGTGTTGCACAGCCACACCACGCAGCTCAACCACGTTGAGCAGCAGCCCATCACAGATGGCATGCAAACCAGCTCCAATTGAAAGGGATGGATGAGGCGGGCACTTTTCAGGGTCATAAACCCATCTAGCTGTGCACATTGACATGCGCTGTGGCGTCAACCACTTGGGGAAGCCAACCTTGTTGACAACACAGCTTGACAAAGCAGCATGTGGCATCTGGTGCAACAACACTGTGTCGGGCTGTCAGCACACATGCGTGCAATCATGTTGCCGACATTGTGCTGCACTGCAGCAGTGCTGGCAGTGCAGCAGTGCTTGCATTGTGACTGTATGCATAGGCATCAGCACCCAGTAATCAGTATCACAAGGATGCCACAGACTGCACTGCGTGCTGCTGCTGCTGCTGCTGCTGCTGCTGCTGCTGCTGCTGCTGCTGCTGCTGCACGGGGCACTCATAATGACAGCCAACATGGGACAGAGCTGATAAATAACTGCCTGCATCATCGACCTTCTGCCACTGTTTTGCACCTGTCTAGCATTTAATCTTACTCTTTGGCCGGGCGTGGGACACTGCCCTGATCAGCTAATTGGGTCACGCACAGCAGGGCTTTCGACAGGCCTGCTGGGCACAGGCTGTTTCTGTGTGCTGTCTCTGTGCCAGCATGTGTTCCTGAAGCTACTGACCTGCCGATGCCTGTTGCATCTGCCTACCAGGCCAGCAACAGGGAAGGCATCTGCTGGTATGGGCGCAAGCTTACTGGGCTTGCGCTTCCTGCAGCAGCACAGGGACGTATGGCAAGCAGCAAAAAGGCTTGGCGGGCGTGTGTCATTGATTGCAAGCTGTGGTCATGTGAGCACAGTGCTGTGGGCAGAAATGCTGCAACAAATCAGGCAGTGTTGACGGGACAACCTGCCTCTCGGCACCATTCATTCCATGCCGCCATGCAGTGCTTGCAGTGATCATGAGCTAATGACAGCCTTGCTGACCAAACGGGATGACTTACGTGGCATCAACGCGTGCCGTTAACACACTTGCATGCTGCAACTGTGTCAAGCCCATACACTGTCCTACTCCTGCTGCTTCAGCACCCTGCAGGTGTTGCTGCATGAGACCACCTGCTCCGCATGTGAGGGGGCTCCTGCGTCTCTTGTTGGTGTGGAATTCAAGCCACCAAATACCACCCGTTGGGCCCCTGCAATGCATCCATGAGCACATACATGCGGCAGCATGATCTCGTACACAGCAGCTAGCCATCTTGCTGCCATTGTGCGGGTGTCATGCAGTAGCTGACACACATTCAGCTGTGGTGATATTAGATGAGGTCGATAAACGACTGCCACCCAGTTGCAAGCTTGCATCTGTTTGTCCCAGGCCACAGGTTGGCTGATTTAAGGCTGCAGTGTTTGACCTGCAAATTCCATGATGGGGGCTGCATTCGATCAAGAGCAGTGCAATTGTTGCCAAACAGTCTGGATCACTCGGACAGTCCAGGTCAGTTGAAGTGTGCCAAACGGAGGCTCACCTACAACTGACGATCTCAACAATCACCTCTCCTCTGTCCAGCATACCCCCATCTGTGACTAAGCCATCTGCCTGGCACACTGCAGGTGCGCTGATGCCGCCCTCTGTCTCAAATGCCAGGCCTGCTATGTACCCGTCTGCGTCAAGCCAACACTTGATCTGTGAGATGTGAGTTGGTGCGCAATGCTGCTGTTGTGCATGCTGCTGCTGCAGCTCTGACGTGCCATTGCCTTTCAAAACCGACTGACCAGCGCTTCCTATAGGAAGAGTTGTGTGCTGCTTCTGACCATCAGCAGTCGCTGAGGCAGTTTCAGGTGTGCTGGTTTGCTGGAGGGCTGCTACTGCTGCAGCTTGAGAACCGTTTTGGCCCAAGGCATCTCTGCTGCCTTCGCTTCTGGCGCTTGAACCTGCAGTAAGAAGTTGGTTTCAGCCAGGTTTGGCTGTGCAACATGGCTTACGTCTGGTAAAACGGTGTTGCGTATATTGGCGGGAAACGCCCGCTGCTGCCACTCACCCAAGAAGACCACGCCAGCAAGCCAAATCAGCACGCAAATACGATGTGTATGCATGAAGACGTCTGTGTGTTTTGATCACGCTTCAGCGCCCTTACTTTGAAAGGTGCCTCCGCATCTCGGCTCTGAATGCAAGGGAGCGATGTCGAGGGGGTCGTCACACCTTGCAAAGTCTACATGAAAAGTTGACTAGTACTGCTGAATCACCCATCCTGAGTGATCCCAGCACATGCCCCTGTCCAGCTTCAACATGGGGTTCCACTGTCCAGCTGCATCCAGCATGAACGCTTCTAGCTGACAATGACCAACCGTCAGCACTGTCGGACAGTATCACCCGTGATACATTACACCTAAATAATTGTTCGGCAGTCTCTACCGAATAGGTATGTGCCACGTGGCACTCTTAGCACGACTTGCGCAGTCCAGCATGCGTTGCGTTTTCGCAGATTTCACTTGTCCTGACATCAGCCAAGCACCACTGCTGGGCACACGAGCATGATGCTGAGGCAAACTGCTGGCAGTTATGTTTTGCCTGTCTCTATCTGCTGCAGCGGCAGCTGCTTAATCAACAATGCAGTGCCCACTTGTCAAACAAAGGCATGCAGCACACTGAAACTGATCACTGGCAGCTCCTTTCAGAGCCTCCAGCCAGTCCAGGGCATTGTGCAATGCTTGCACCCACTAACCACAACCCCAACACAGCTGGCCCATGCACAAAGAGTACATGCACACTGATATAATAACTCCTTGTGCAGCGCACGCCCCATTGGTGTCTGCAGGAGTGCATGCAGCTCGCAAATCACACTGCAACTGGCTGACACAAGGATGTCGATCATGATGTCGTGCATTCCCAGCCCATGTTGCTGAATTCAGGTGGGCAGCAACCTGGACGACACAAGCAGCCAGCCTAAGGGTCCAACAGCCATTTGGTGTTCATCATCCAGCACCGTGCCCTCATCACGACCAGTATGGCACCCCCGCAGCGCAACACACAGTCATGCTGAAAATGTATGGCTCGCAGCCAACTAGTCACCAGCACATGGTTCGGTGACAGGTCAGCACGTCTGCTCAGCATCAGCAGGTCAATCCCACAAACCCCCAGGACATACTGCAAATTGCATTGCCAACAGTTGGCTTACAGCCTCCCTGGGCGATATATCAGCACTGCTGAGTACATGCGCAGTGCCTGGCAATCACCCCAAAGGTCACACATCGTGTCCATTGGGCCAAGGCCGCACACCAGTGTTCATTATGCAGCTGGCCGTCCCTGAGCAGCTGGTTTGTTCATAAGCCACACACCTTGCTGAGCACACTGCGCTCCCACAATACAACGAGCAAGCCATCGGGTAACAGCATGCCATGCTTGGCACAGGCCAGCTGGCTGCACACAACACCACTCCAACTGCTAGTAGCCGTGAAAGAAGGTTATGGCCGCCTGCGCAGCCAGTGTGTCACTGCGTTATCCCAGCTTGAGCACGGCCTGTTGCCTTGCCACGTTCTGTTATGAGCAGCGCACAGCTGCTGTCGTACCCACGCCATGCTCAGCTCTGTGCTGACAGGGTGGGGCAATGCTTGCATGTGCTGTTCACTTGTCATGCACTATCCTGATGATCATCTGGCCGTCTCGGACAAACATGACGTCATCAGCAGGTGCTGGGTTGCCTGTGTTCGGATCAACCTTGAACGCCACCTCCATCGCACCCGACACTGCCTCAACTCCTTCTGGTGTCTGAACTGCTGTGATGGCGCCTTGTATCCACGCAGCCTTTGATTGCACTGGCTGCACAACAGGTGGGTTGCCTACAGAGAGGCACGCTGCCACTGGGTCCAGAGCTGTTGCATATGCCGTGATGGAGAATGCGACATAGCCATCGCCACGGATAGGGCATCCACACTTTGCGGCCGCCTTTGTGAGGGTGCTGGAAGCCAGGGCAGCAAGCAGAGCACCAGACATGCAGCACAGAGTGGTTTTTCAGTCAAGGCTGTGGTGCTGCTGTCACCTGCTGAGTCATGCTTGTGGCCTGGCTCACCACACAAAGTACTGGAAGGCATGAACACATTTCAACGAGCTGTTGTGCGTGTGTGGGTGCTGCTGTGGGTTGCCAGAAAGATGTTGCGGCACTTGGCATAAATCAATCAGGCACTGTCAGTCGGCTGAGCCAGGAGCTTCTGACACCTACCAGTTGACCTGCACCACTTTGCACAGGGGGACAAAAGCTGGGCACGGTTCAGTTGTCTCACTGAATATGCATGTGGCTGCCGGCCCTGCAATCATATTGCTTAGGAAGTCGTGATTGTTGTCCAAGTCCTCATCATAGGGTGTGGGTTCTGGGTACGGGTAGGTGCTGTTTTTGACACAAATGTCTGCATCATCAGCTGGGCCACAGCAACGGAAGGAATCCCTGCAATCACATCAAAAGGCAGCAGCAGGGGCAGCATCAGCAACGCGCCTTAACTGTGCCTCGTCTGGCTTGCAGTGCAGCAGACAACATTCAGGTCACGCTACAGTGGAATAGTGCTGGCCAACAACCGCATATGCTACTGCAGAACGGCAGCGTTGTGAAGTGCTTAGAGCCGACCAAGGAGACTCACTCTTGGATAAGTGGCGTAGTGCTGATGGATGTGCTAGAAGTCCTCTGCAGGCAGATTGGTTCAATGTCCTTGTATTCGTGCGCATTGTACTGCTCATAGCTGCGCGGCTCCTTGTACTGCTCCTCATGGTCCTCCTCATCGTACTGCCCCTGGTGCTCCTGGTCATCATACCCATAGCCAGGCTTGGCTGGGTAGCGCTCTCCTGAACGCAGCTCACTGTCTCCACGGTAGGCATCCCTGCTATTCAAGCCCTTGTACTTTGGGCCCTTGTTGTGATCTGGGCTACTGTCGTCTGGGCCCTGATTGTAATCTGGCCCACTGTACTCTGGGCCCTTGTACTGCTGGTATGGCTCAGGCTCGGGCCTGTAGTGTGGCTTGTGGGTCTCCCTTCTGCCCTCAGGCTCGTCAGCATCCCTGGTATGGCGCTCATCTCGACCGTATGCTGAGTATCGCTCGTGGTCAGGCTGGTAATGGGGCTCTCCAGCACGGTCGGAGTCTGGCCTGTAGTCGGTTGGGCCCTCTGGTGTGTCAGGGTATTGCTGTGCCCCGTAAGGGGGCTGCTGCTTGTACTCAGGCACATGATGCTCCTCCTCAGGTTGATATGGGCCTAAGAAATATCCCTCCGAGGTCTTTGAAGGAGCATCCGGGTGTTTCTCCGTGTACACAGCACTGAAGGGCCTGTTGTCATAAACCTGCTGCACGCTGGCCCTCATGGGACCATTTCTGCGGGAGGCCATTGATGGAACAGTCATGACTAAGATAGTTGTGATCAACAAGCATCTCGCAGCTCTCGACAGCAGCAGCATGGTGCAGAAGAAACAGCTGCAGAGGGAGACCACCGACTCAGTGCGTTGCAACGCACGATCCTTGGTGATGATTGTGTTGTTAGCAGTCAATGAAGCTTTTTGATGCATTCCTGCAGGTGCATTTTGCTTGGGTGCACACATGCGGGCATGTCATTTCAGAAACAGCTGCGCGACGGTTTAAATGTATAGTTTGCGCCACTGAGCGTCGGAGAAGACCTGAGCGACAATTCTGTTTTCTTTCAATTCAAGTTTTTTCTGAGGACTTCAGCCAGGCCTCGTGTGCTCATGCAGTACAGCAAAAGTACAAGACAGTTTGCTGCATTGCCAGTTGTGTCCTTGAAAGGACAATACCAAGTGGGCAACGCTCGATATGGACGTCTGAAAGCCAGGGAACAGAGTGCGACAAAATTACGTCTGTCATGCAGGCCGTCTAGCAGCATTGCTTTGTCAACAGCAACAGCTGTGGCAGCATGGAGCCTCCACATGTGACCTGGGGTGGATGGTGTGTGCTGTGACCTGTACAGGTGACCTGGGGTGGATGGTGTGTGCTACGCCAGCCGAAAGTGACCAACAGAGGATAAAGTAAACATGTCACAACAGACCAAGTCACAACACAGAATGTTCCAGCCCACCTGCAGCCATCCGCAACACTCTGAAACAACTGGTGTGCTGCTTGCAATGGTGTCCTGCACGCCGTCTAGCCTGGCACCGTCCACGCATGCATGCATACGCACATTCAAGGCATTCACAAAGCACTGTTACATAAGCTGGGCATCTGGGAACCTCAACTACCAACACAACGACGTCTCTCAAGTCAGGCCAGCGAAAGCTTTCCTGCTTGCCACGAAGTTGCCCCAAGCTACTGCTGACAGGATGCTTCTGGAGGCAGCGCCTGGCTGCCAGCAGTGCTGTTGGCCATTTTGATGCAACACTGTCTTAAAGATGCGCACCACAAGGCAAACCAACTTGAAACCCTAGCAGGGCATGAGTTATGCCGCATGCCACAACAGCATGTTGCCAATGTCATGAAACCCGGACTTCGGCAACACAAACCAAATGCGACCGTCACTGATCCTAGCAGAATGGTTACACCCCGTTTCCTCCTGCGCCCCGATCGCGACAGTACAACAAAGATCAACTTGCTTGTGCTCCCACACCGTCTATAACCTAAGCTGGCTGCAAACACACCGCAGTGATACCAGCCAGCCAGTGCTTGCTGCAGTAGACAACAGATCTCTTCCCAAGGCCACAACTACAGCATCAACACCAGCAGCAGCAGCAGATCCATCACACAGCATCTCAGCTGCGGACGGTGCGCTTCTGCACGCACTGCACAATGTCCCCCGGCTGGTAGTTGGCAAACAAACCCTCGTCCAACGCCACACCGCACTCTGCACCCTTGTTCACTGCTATCACAGCATTGCGCTGCTGCTTCAAGCTTGAGCAGGGTCCCTCAAACACCACCTGGCCCTCACGCAACACCCTGTACACCACACCAGGCCCGGCACTCAAGGTCCCGTCTTGGACCCTGCACCCTGCAACCTTCCCAACCTCCTGCCTGTTCTTCAGCATTGGGAACACAGCCAGCACTAGTGCAGACCCCACAACCTCCTCAGAGAACCCGGCAGGGCCACCCGCCCCACCAGCTGCAGCAGAGGCTATTACAGCCTCCACCTCGTCCAGCAGGTGGTAGATGACGTTGTGGCGCAGCACCTCCAGCCTGCTGTTGCGCAGCGCAACGTCAACATCGCCCGATGGCGGCGCAATGTTGAAGGCCACGATGCGCGCACCCGTGGTGGCAGCAAGGTTGACGTCGGAGGAGCTGATGGGGCCCACACCTGCGTACACATACCGCACTGCTGCACGGCCCGCTGCTGCCGCAGTGATGGCCTGCGTCACTGCCTCAACAGACCCCTGCACATCACCCTTGACGATGAACGTGACCGTGGGGGCATCTGGAGGCAGCACCGGCGCCTCATCACCCTCTGCGTCTGCATCTGCTGTTGCTGCTTCAGCCGTGCCTTCGGCTGCTGCATCAGCCGCACTGACGTCCCCATCGCTGTCACCTCCTGCGCTGGCCAGGCTGTCTCGGCTGCCACCTGTTGCTGCTGCTGCTGCTGCTGACCTGAGCTGGGCCTCCTCAAGCAGGTGTGCCTGCTGGTGCAGGGTCTTGAGGTCTGCTGCTGTGTGTGCCTTGATGCCCGCGGTCTTGAGCTCCTGGATGCGCTGCTTCAGCTTGCGCTTCCTGCGAGGCAACACAGGTCATACATACAGCCTGGTCAGCAGGAAGCTGAGGAAGCAGTCCGACTGCAGATAAGGCAATGGCATCCCCCGTGCTGGTCGACCCTTATCCTGCATAAGCCAAGCAGAAAGACAGCTGTGCGGCAACACTCCTGGGCGCCTGATCATAAGACGAAGTGAACCAACCAGCAATTGCCTGACACCAGCTGCCACGACTTTAGGACGACATCCGAGTGCTCGAGAGACGCCCTTGCATCTGCTGTCCGCCTTCAAAGCTGCTGTACCCATCACCCGTTGCCTCCCATCATTATGCACCATCGTCAGGAAAGAAAGCAAAGCCCAGCCCCCGCCCACCTCTCATACTTCTGCTCCCGCAGCGCCTGCTGCTGCCTCCTGGCCTCTGCCTGCATACGCGTCAACTGACTGCGCCTGTAGTCCTCAGCGCGCGCTGACCTGGCGGCTGCCATCTTCGCAGCACGAGCTTCATCCTGAACTGCCAGAAGCTCATCCCCAGCAGCCGGCAAGCCCTTGAGACCTGAGACCATCACAGCCTGGCCCGGCCCGGCCTCAGTCAGGGTTTTGCCGGTGCTGTTGCGCAAAACCCTCACGCGCCCGTACTCGGTCCCCACGATGAGCGGGTCGCCGGCCTTCAGCACGCCGCGCTTGAGGATGACTGTGGCAATGGGGCCCAGGCCCTTGGACAGCTGAGCCTCCACAACCACGCCTTGGGCTGCAACACTCCTGGGGGCCTGGAGCTCCATGACCTCAGCCTGTGGGAGGGCAGCAGACAGCAGGTGGCGGGCGTGATGAGCGCTGCTTGGACATCAGGGTGCATGCATGGCGGCTGCCTCAAAAATACTTCAAGTTGGTGGGCATGTGTGTGTGGGTGGGTGAGGTGGCAGTGCTGGTCTTGGCACGCATATGATGCTGCCATGGCATGCAGTCTTGCAATTAGCCAGTGGGTTCGTAACAAGTCCTCCTCATCAGTCTTGCACAAGCAACAACCACAGCAATGCATCTCAACATATCAAAACCACCCCTTGTTACACTGTTTGGGTTGGACCTACCTGCAGCAGCAGCGCTTCCTCCAGCTCCCTCAGTCCTGTGCCGGACTTGGCGGCTGTCTGCACACACTGCACGTCGCCCCCAAACTCCTCGAGCTCCAGGCCCTCAGACAGCAGCTGCATCTTCACATGCTCAGGGCACCTGAACATGCAGCACATGTGAGAAATCCTTGTTTTCGTGTGCTGTGTTGCAGGCGCGTCCTGAGCATGT
>QAXK01002201.1:0-12512 GCA_004335735.1 Chlorella sp. KRBP | reverse complement strand
GGGCCTCGCCTGCGCGCTCGGGGTGGCTCTGCGGAGGGCAGCCAGCGCCAGGGTTTCGCCTCCCGGCAAAGTCTGCAAAGGCGCGCAACGACGACATTCCAGCGCAGCCATCCCGAACGCAGCCCCTCGCAGCCTGCCTACGAAGCTTCCCTGGCGGCCAGCTGCAGCGGCAGGCAGCTTCAGGGTCGTGGCTCCTTCGGTGGCGCAATAGCAACTCGGGCCCACACTTAGTCAACCGTGGGCTCCACGGGGAGAGCCCGCGTCCGCAAGTAGGTATGAGCTCACCACCTACTGCTGGTGCTGCTCCTCTGCTGCTTACAGGCGCATGACCGAGTCAATCGTGGGCCGCTACTTCGAGCTGGAGGAGCGCCACACCACGTTCTTCCAAGAGCTGCGCGCCGGCATCGTTTGCTTCCTCACCGTCTGCTAGTGAGTGAGGCAAAGCACATGCAATTGCTGTCCCTGCTGCGCTTGCTCACCATCGCGGCAAGCCGACCCTCTGCTTGCCGCCGACCCGCACCTGTCCCGCGCGCAGCATTATTCCCGTGAACGCTGGCATTCTGTCAGACACCGGCGGTACCTGCGTCCCCTCCGAAGTCTGCTCGGTGAGCGAACGTTTGGCGCAACACTGACTACTTGTTGACAGATGTCTCATACGTCTCATCACTACACCACCTCACCCATGCCCCAACCCGCCATCACCTCGCCACCGCTGCTGCGCAGCCTGAGAACTATGCCATCGCTGGCGCCGGCTGCCGCTTCTTCGACCCCGGCTTCCAGGCCTGCCAGGCCGACTTCAAGAACAACGTCATCGCATCCACTTGCATTGCCGCCATGCTTGGCACGTTCCTCATGTCGGTCTGGGCCCGCATGCCGCTGGCCGTGGCCCCGGCTATGGGCGTCAACGCCTACTTCACCTACAACGTGGTTGGCTACCTGGCCACCAAGCAGGTGACCTACAAGCAGGCGCTGGCGGCCGTGTTCGTCGAGGGATGGATCTTCATTGCCATCTCAGTCTCCGGCGTGCGTGGTGAGTAATTCTGGTGGGTGGATTCACTCTGTTGCAGGGCTAACCTGCGCAGGCGCAAGTTGTGGGGGCTCACTGGGCAAGATGCCACGCGGGCTGCGCTTACGCGTGCACTGTGGTGGCGTGCACGTCTCGTGCAGGCAAGATTGTGGAGCTCATCCCCAAGAGCATCATGAACGCCACCGCCTGCGGTATCGGCGCCTTCCTGGCCTTCATCGGCCTGCAGCAGTCCGAGGGCATTGCCTTTGTCGTCAACGACGGCGCCACGCTCGTCACGCTCGGTGGCTGCCCGCCCCAGTACCGCGACCACTTCTACACCATCGGCGACACGGCCTTCACCTTTGACAACCTCTGCTCCTTCACCAACACGTCCGGCGTGATCCAGTGGACTGGCCAGAACAACTTCGGCCCCAAGTCGGCCAACTACACGTGCACGGGCGGCGTGATGCGCAGCGCCACCACCTGGCTCGGCATTGTCACGGGCGTCATCATGGTGGTGCTCATGATGAAGAACATCAAGGCCAGCATCCTCGTCGGCATCCTTTTCTGCACCTTCATCTCGTGGATCCCCAACTCGCTGGTCACCTACCTGGGCGCTGACTCGCCCATCCCCAACGGGCAGCAGCGTCTCGACTACTTCAAGAAGGGAGCCACGCTGCCCGACACCAGCATGACGGCCGGCCAGCTCGACTTCAAGGCGCTGGACACGTCCGAGGTCTGGGTCGCCCTCATCACCTGTGAGTTTCCGTTTGGGTATGGGCAGGTTGGGTGCTTGCGGGCAGATGAATCTGCAGTGGCGGTGCAGGTGGGGTGCTCAGGCTGCTAGGTGCGGTGCCCACACAGCCGGCACTGTTGTCTGACTGCTGCCCCGCTCCCCCCCACCACCACCACCTCGCAGTCCTTTACCTGGACTTCCTCGACGCCACCTCCACCATGTTCGCCATGGCCCGCCTCGTCGCCGAGGTCGTGCCCGGCTTCCTCGACGAGAAGGGCCACTGGCCCCGCCAGACCGCCACCATGGTGTGCGACGGCGCCGCCATCGTCATCGGCTCGCTCATGGGCACCTCGCCGCTCACCGTCTTCGCCGAGTCCGCCGTCGGTATCCGCGAGGGCGGCCGCTCCGGCATCACGTCCTTCATCGTGGCGTGCGGCTTTGGCATCTCGATGTTCCTGTCGCCCATCTTCTCGTCCATCCCGCCCTATGCTACCGGCCCCGCCATCATCCTGGTCGGCGCCATGATGATGGAGCATGCCCGGTACATTGCCTGGGACAGCATCAGGACCACGGTGCCAGCCTTCCTCACCATCATGCTGGTGAGTGGGCGCGTTGGCAGGCGGGCGGGTGGGTGGGGCGCTGTTCGCGCCAGCCTTGGGAAGCTTGCAGGGTGCTTCGGCCACTGGTTGCGCAGTCTCAACACACAGTCTCCGTGGGACAGTTTGCCTGACGTGTGTTTTTCCCACCTGTTGCCCTGCCTCGTCCCGCAGATGCCCCTGACCTACTCGATCGCCTACGGCATCATCTGCGGCCTGGGCTTCAACATCATCCTCTGGGTGGTCGATGGCGCCTGGGAGTTCACCAAGACGGCGCTCGGCTTCTACAAGGGCAAGAAGACCTTCCGCCACGTCTGGCTCGAGTTTGCCGACACGTGGTACATTGCCTTCAACAAGGAGGACGTGCTCATCGCCGAGCTCCCTGGCTATGTGCCACACGTGCCCGAGCACATGAAGCACGCGGCGCCGTCCAAGGACATGTCAGTGGCGGCGCCCGTCAAGTCAGTGGACAACTCCGACAACGCGTAAAGCTTCTCTTGCGGGAGCTACCTACCGTTTGTTGTAGTGGCGGCCTGGTGGGCAGCCGGTGGGCTTGCCGCGCTGGGCAATAACTAACAAAGCAAGCACAGAAACCTGAGTTATGTCTTGTGTGGACTCTTGTGCGCCGCTCCCCTCCTGCCGTCGCTTTCAGAGACAGCGTGCACTGTGTGCTTTTGCCATGCCTCTACCGTCGTGACCTCTCCCCATCTTGTGCCCTCGGTTTATGGGCAAGAGCGTGGGCCTGCATGCTCCTCGCCCTCGTTAAACTCGACGCAGCCTGCGTGCCACTGTGTGTCGCGTGCCGCACACCCGCCTCGCCACCCCTCCTACAGTCAGCGTGTTGGGGTGTGTGCTGGTGGTGAGGCCGCGCCCCTGTTACTGCTAGGGATTGCATGAGGGGGCTTCCGACAGGGGCCTTGACTTCGCGCCACTCCGCAGGGTGGCGGGTGGTGTTTGACTGCGCAGCAGGTGACGTGCCTTGCATTGGAGTGCCCCCCACCCCAGACTGCCAACGTGCTGCACACGTCTCTGCCCATCTACTGTGTTGTCGAGCGGCACACACGTCCTGACGGGGTATGAGAGCCACACACCGGACCAACAACAACGACAACGAGCCTGTGCACAAGAGGAACAAAAGGAAAAAGCCTGAACGCTTTTGTGCTTGTACGCGAGTTGCTGTCATCCTGCCATGTCTGGGCCTGAGGGTGCGGTAGTGTACCAAGGCGCGTGTGTCACTGTGTGTATATGCTGCTACTGGGGCGTGCGCCCCGCGCCGCCGCCCTCCTGGGCACGCTGCTGAGATAAATACAAATGGCGGCTAGCGAGCTTTCTGGGGGTGCTTTCCGGCAGCTGCAGCTTCGTGCGCATGTGGCCCCTTCACGTGACCACCATTCTTCTTTTTTCTATTGTCTCCCTCTTCTTGGGGTACTCTTGGGTGTGCAGGACTTGCTGCTTTCTTCTCTGGGCTACTGCAACAAGCAACGCTTCCGAATAATTGATTCGGTTGCAGAGCGGTGCAAGGAAGCAGCACGGGAACAGCGCCACGGAACTGCGCAGCGCGAGTCAGCAAGTTGAGGAAGGTGGTCATCGAAAGGTCGCATAACCACTGCTTTCAGCAAGTCCATGGGGTCACAGGCAACTCAAGCAACAGCATCGCGCGCCTCAAACAGCAGCACGCACCGCCTCCTGCCCCGCAGCCAACTCCCGCTACTTCCCGTCCTTCACACCGATCGCTTGGACTTGTCCCGCGGCATGCACGTGGACGCAAAGGGCAGCAGGCACAGCATGCTCGCCGGCAGCCCCCCGCCCCCCAGCAGCGGCAACGCCGCCACCACGCCTCTCTCGCCTCCGCCTCCTCCACCGCCGTCACCGCCGGACGGCGCTCGCAGGCCGTTGGAGCCCACGTTGCAACTGCCCGACGACTGCTGCTGCTGCTGCTGCTGCTGGGCCGTGGCTGCCGCTAGCGCAGACAGCTCCTCCGGCTGCCCGTTGCTCAGCACGCCACCGCTGAGGATGGCTATGACCTCGGCGCTGTGCGGCTCGCCCTGCCCCTGCCACGCACCGGGCGGGTGCTGCTGCTGCTGCGGATGGTGCAAGCCGCCGTTCTGTGCCGCTGACGCCTGCGTGTGCGCGCCATCCTGCTGCTGGTGGTGCTGGTGCGAGGGCGCCATGGTGGTGCTGCTGGGCGCCACCAGCAAGCCCTCCTCCACGCCCTCCATGTCCTCCTGCAAGCCCTCGGAAGGGTATAGCCGCGCCCCCGGACAGCACACCATCAGCGGGTGACCAAGCCACCGCCGCCCGCCGCCCCCAAAGACCCCCGTCCCATGACTCCCGCTGCCCTGGACGGTGGGCAGCGGGGGGAGGAGGGCCGTGGAGCCTTTTGGGCCGAACGCTGCGCTGGGCCCTGTAAGCCCTGACGTGGCTTGAGGGTGCATGGAGTCCATGGCGGACGCCGAAAGGTGGCCATTCTGCTGCGCGTGCTGCTGCTGCTGCGACGCGCCCGTGCGTGAGTCGCTACCATGCTGCTGCCATCCCTGCTGCTGCTGCTGCTGATCCTGGTGCTGCTGTTCGTGCTGGTAGTAATAGTGGTGCTGGCTGCCGTCGTGCTGCGGCTGCTCCAACGGGGCCGGCGGCTGCAGCACCACCCCGCCACCCGCCAGATAATGCTCCTGCACATCTTGCAGGGAGGACGAAGGAGGGGAGGACAGCGCGCCCTGGTGGTGGTGGTGGTGGTGATGGTGGTGGTGCTGATGCTGGTTGCGACCACCTTGCTGCTGCTGCTGCGTGGATCTAGAGGACTGACTAAGCGGCGGCAGCAGGATTGGCTGCTGCTGCTGCTGCTGCTGGCGTAGCTCGTACTGCTGTTCCGCCGATGCAGCGTGCAGGGCCTGCACCGCCTCCTCCATCCGCTGCGTCGTGCTGCTGGCGGCATCTGCGGAGGGCGCGTTGGCGTGCGCACTCGAGTGCGTGTGCGTGTGGGTGTGGGTGGTGGCGTGGTCGGCTGTGGAGGCGGCTCTATGGGCAGCGTGCGGGTTGCTGGTGGTAGTGGTGGTGGCGATGGCGGTGGATGGGAAGGTGTCGCTGCTGCCGTTGAGGTTGCTGCTTCCATTGAGCGTGGCGAGGGCGGAGGCGGCGGCGGCGAGGGTGGCCTCGGTGCTGAGGTGCGATGCAGGGACGGCGGCGGTGGCAGCGGCGGTGGTGACGGTGGTGGTGGAGGCGGCGGGGCCTTTGCTCCAGTGGAAGGAGAGTGGGACGGGGCAGTCCTGGTGGTACCTGCACAATAGAGCAGCACCGTGCGCACGCAACATGTGCACTCAAGCAGCAACATGCGCGACAAGCAGCAGCGTGTTCATCTGTTCGTTCGCTCGCTGTTTCAGGCCACTGCTTGGCGCTGACGCGCGTCGAAAGCGTGCCGGGTGGTGGGCCGTTGCTGCGCTGCCCACATGTGACCACCTGCCCAAGCGTCAAGCCAGCCAGTGCCAAGCTTCCACCCCGGCTGACGGCATGCGACAGCAACCGCCAGCCACCTCGTGCTCACCGCCAGTGTCCGTCTCCGTAGACCTCGGCCAGCAGCGCGGCCAGGCGGGGGTCCATGCTGCGGACCTTGCCGCGCGTATTGACGCCGCCGTTGACGTCCACGCGGATGGTCGACTCAAACCAGGCCTCGGTGCCTGCGCCACCACGCCAGCGCAACCAAGTGCCACATCAGCGCAATGCCTCGGCCCTAGCGCTGCATGCAGGGACACCTGCCACGCGGATGGTCGACTCAAACCACGCCTCGGTGCCTGCGCCACCACGCGCCACATCAGCCACCATGAAAATCGCCTCAGCCCTAGCACGCAGGGACACCTGCCAGTAGCAGCACCACCACCACCACCACCACGACTCACGCACCGGCCCCTCACTCGTGGCTATCGCAGGTACAGCAGAATGAGACCAAGCCGCAGAGTGAGACCAAGTCCTTACCTGTGGCCCAATATTCGTGGTCGTTGGAGACGATGTAGCACCCGTCCGCGTACAGCTTGTCCTGCAGCGCCGCCGTGTACGCAGCCTGCACGCGGCGCGCCATGCAGTGCGGCGACATGCAGTGGTCGCTCACAGTCGCTAGTGTGCGGTGGTAGCTTCAAGCCCTGTGCAGTGCGGCGACATGCAGTGGCCGCTCATGGCCGCTAAAGCCTTGAGAGCGTGCGGGTGCGCCATGCAGTGTGAGGCTGCTGTATGTGGGTGTAGCCTTTAGCCCTGTGCTCGTGCGGGTGCGCCCATGTCGCTGCACGCCCTGGAGTTCAGTTGTGCTGTGTGTGCACGTCCTGTTGGTGCGAGCGCACAACGAGCGGCACGAGGCTGACAGATGCTACAGATGCGCACCCAAGTGCGCGCCCACAGGTGCTGCAGTGCACTGCTGCCTCACCTGCACGCGCGCCTTGAGGTCCGTGTCCATGCCGAGGTTCTGCACCGCATGCCCTAGCTCATGCACCAGGATGGACTGGCAAGGGTACAGCCTGCGCGGCGGGGCCCCGGCCATCACAAGTTTGTACACAAGGACAAGGCGAAAACGGATGCGACGTCACCTGGCAGCATTGTCCGTTGCCGCTCTGCTACCTCCTGCCCTCCATCCCTTGTTTCCTCGCTCTCTCTACGTCTCCCTCCCTCCCACCACCACCACCACTGCTCACTTGTCCTCCTCCATGGTGAGGTTCTCCTCGGCACAACTAGTCACGGGCACAGTGGGCGTGCCCCCCAGGCCCCGGCTGGTCTTGTTGAGGTTGCGGTCCACGTTGTAGCGCATGAAGGAGTGGGACGGCACGTCTGCAAACACACGCACACACGCACGCAAACGCAGCGGGGCTCTGGGGCCATCCAGGGCCGCTTGGTGGCGGTTTGTGGGCGCTGACGGCGCTGTGGCTACACAGAGGTGTCCCTCCTGCCTTGCTGCATCTACCTGCTAAGTGCGCTTGGCTCTGCACACTGGCGCCGAGCGCCGCTGTCCAGCAGAGCTCGCGCTCCGTCGCGGCGCACCTGACACGACGTGGTCCCGCCCAAAGATGGCCAGCGAGGCGCGGTGGTTGAGCATCTGCTGCAGCACCGAGGGCGCCAGGCCGCCGAGCATCTGCGTGGCGACGTGCGTCAGCCGCTGCACCGCCCGGTCCGGCACGCACGCAAACGCCTGCGGCAGTTGGCGGGGCAGGACGCAAGTCGGCATTTCCCCGCCTGCAGCTGGAGGTCCACTCCTCTGCAGCTGGAGAAGGTTCAGCCGCCAGATCCCGCAGCTGCCTGCCTGCCCCTTGCAGCTGTAGCAGCAGCACAGTCGCCGCCGCGCTCACCCAGACGGGCATACCCATCACGTGCGCCCGGATGGAGAAGCGGCCGTTGGGCGTCTCCAGGCTGCTGGCGTTGGCGTCGTCGTCCGCGTCCGCCGTGGCGTGGTTGAACTCTATGGTGCAGCCGTGCGGGCGCACCGTGACGGTGGCCGACTGCCCGGCGTGCACGCCCAGCAGCTGCCCCTTGCTGCCCTTGACCTTCCACTGGTTGAACGTGTACGTGCCTGCCAGTGCAATTGCGCGCCGCAGCAGTGTGAGCCAGACGCTGCTGCCACAGGGAGTCCGCAATCTCCCAGTGGCGCGTGCTGCCAGCCCCTCTCTTGTGCGCTCACCGATGTAGAGGTTGCTGCCCGGCTCGATGACGCCCCTGTGCTCCTCAGCCGTGTCGTGGAACCAGAAGAGCTCCACGGGCTCCGAGGTCTCATTGACGAAGACGTGAAAGGTGCGCACGCTCTTCTTGCCCGCCCACTCGACGGCAGTGTCGTGCGAGCTCTCGATGCTCGTCACGCCCTTGATGCTGCTCAGCGGCGTCGCGTACTTGCGCGCGCTGCTGGACGCGGTCGCCGCGCTCGACGCCTTCACCATCACGCGAGCGCATCAGCAGGCTGCTGCAGCGTGTGCTAGTGAGCTAGGCCATCGCGGCTGCTGCTCAAGCTCTCCTCCGCCGGTGCTGCATCCCTGCGTGGACGCAACTGCTCTGGAGCTCTGCGGCTGAGCTCTGCACTGAAAGCAGATGTGATTGCAGTGTGAATGTGGGATTGTGGTGTGGTGGGGACGTGCGTGGGCCGGTGCGTATGGGCACAGTCACGCATCACGGGCTCGTCGTGCCGGTGCGCTGCTCATCATGCCAGGGCTCTTGGGGGAGATGGTTGACGGTGCGGCGTGCTGCTCAGGACCAGCCGCCTGTGAGCGCGTTTGTGCTCTCGGGCACGCCTGCGGCGCGTGCGGCGAGTCCGGTGCGGTCAGAGGCCTCGAAACACACAAATCGCACAAAGCAAACAAGATGTCGACGACCGACGCGGCCCACGCGCGCTCGCCCGCTCCACCCGCGGTGAGTTCGCGCCTGGCCTGCGACCTCTGCCGTCACCTGCGCGTTCTGCGCTCCAACGCGTCCTCGCCCCTGTGCTCCTGCGCACTCGCCCGCTCCTCCCGCGGTGAGTTCCGCGCCTGGCCTGCGCGCACCACCTGCGCGCATTGCGCTCCAGCGCAATCCTCGCCCCTCCCTGCTCCCTCGCAGGCGGAGGTCTCCCACGCCGCAAAGGCCCAGGGCAAGGAGGCGCCGCAACCTGTGCAGCCTGGCAGCGAGGCGGCGATGGGCGTGAAGCCGCTCTTCATCCGCCAGGACTACCAGGCGCGCGCCTCCGCTTTCGACCTTGCGCACTGCGTCCGCAGACTGCAGCCTGTGGGTTAGGAGGCTGAGGTTGCGCCACCGGTGGTGGGTGCGAAGAGAGAGCGCGTTCGTGTGCATGGATGCAGGGCGCTGACAAGCTCAAGGGCAAGGTGGCGCTCATCACGGGCGGGGACTCTGGTGCGTGCGATGAGAGCAGCACCTTGCCACACGCTGGTCACCCACCACGCGTCCACCCACACCCCGCCCGCATCTCCACACACCCTCCTCTGCATGCCGCGCAGGAATTGGCCGTGCCGTGGCCGTGCACTTTGCCAGGGAGGGCGCTGAGGCCATCGCCATCCTCTACAAGCAGGTGCGCGTGTGCTTCGTGATGCTTGCTGCTGCTTGCTGCAATCTGCGCACCGTGGCGCCTGGCTCCACGTTGCTGCCGCGTGCAACCTGCCCTGACGGCTGCATCCTTGTTCCACATGCGCAGGAGCACCAGGACGCCAACGAGACAATTGACCTGGTGAAGAAGGAGGGGTGCGCCAACGCCGCGTGCATGGCCGGGGACATTGGTGACCCCGCGGTGCGTGCCTGGGCTGCATGCGTGCCAGTGGGTGTGTGCCATTTGCATACAGTGTATCAGGGCAGCCCACCGTCGCGTCAAGGCACCAAAGATCAGCAGCGAGGCACTAGAGGAGGCACTTTGCGCAGCTAGCATTGCAGGGCTGCAACACCGCAACAAGGCACCAGAGAGCAGCGCTGGTCCAGCTGACGGGTGGTCTCAGTGCGGCCTTGGCGCAGCCAGTGGTGCGCTTTGGCCTTGCCTTGACCAGGCCTGCACAGCCACACATACATGCACGCCTGCGCCTGCAGTTCTGCAAGTCGGCGGTTGAGCAGGTGGTGAAGCAGTTTGGCCGCCTCGACGTGCTGGTCAACAATGCCGCCGAGCAGGTGCGCCGTCCTGCCCACGTTCTGGCCTGTGGGCGCTTCGCCTGAGCACAGTTGTCCCGTTGACTGCATCTGCACATCAACACGCCGCTAAGAGCCCAACGTTGCCCAACGTCCGCGCTCATGACACTGCAGCACGCTCGCGAGAGCCTGGCCGACGTGGCGCCCGAGCAGGCAAGTGTGTGTGTGTAGCTTGCAAACGGGGCTTCAGACCGCAGCACCCGAGGCAGCACGGAACAGCAGCGACTCACAGGCAGTTGTGGACTCTTGCTTCCCCACGATGAGGGCCTGAAAGTGTGGGCTTTTCCACCTGCAGCGACTGGATCATGCACCGGCGCTTGCCCGGTGATGCCCTGCCCACATTCCCTCGATGACGCACGCAGGTCACGCGCACCTTTGCCACCAACCTCTTCAGCATGTTCTACCTCAGCCAGGTGCGTGTGCTGTCCGAGTTATGAGGGAAACGCCTGTGAAGTGGTGCAATGCTACCAGGCCCCGACAGGCAGGCGTGCGCAAAGGCCGGCCTCCGCCATCATGTGTGCGTGTGTGCGCGCTTGCAAACGGGTTGGCCCAGCCGCGGCAACCAAGGCAGCATGGATCAGCAGCGAGGGAAGATTAGGCACCAGCCCAGGCCAGAGCATGCAGATGTGTGCGCCATCATCGACCACACCACGTTTGTGCGCAGGCGGCACTGCCCCACTTCCAGAAGGGCTCCACCATCATCAACACGGCGTCCGTGGTCTCCTACAAGGGGAAGGCCAACCTCCTCGACTGTGAGCGCCGTGCGGGTGGTGGAATGTGAGCTGGGCCCTGGGCTTGTCTGCACATTAGCACACAGCGCAGCCTGGGAAACTCAGTCGCACAGTGCTGTTTGGGTGTTGGTATGTTGAGTGTGTGTTTAGCTTGCAAACGGGGCGTCAGGCCGCATCAACCAAGGGTGTCGTGACAGCACGGCGTCGTGCGGTGCATCGTGATGCTGTGTGACGGCGTCGTGCAGTGCCTCATCATGATGCTGTATGCGTGCTGTGCTTGCAGACGCCACGACCAAGGGCGGCATCACCACGCTCACGCGCACGCTGGCGCAGGCGCTGCTGAGCCACGGTGAGCACGAGCACACTGGGCCTGCAATTGTGAGCAACGGGCTCCTCATGTGACAGCTGATTCAAGGCACCACTCGCGTCATGGATGCACGCGTGCTGCAGGCGTGCGCGTCAACGCCGTGGCCCCCGGGCCCATCTACACCCCTCTCATCCCAGCCACCTTTGGCGAGGTGCGTCCTGGAGGTTTGGCGATTGCGTGCGCTGCGACGTACCTTGAAGGTTGCACTTGATTAGGCAGCCCACGTGCATCACCTTGACACGCCACGCCCCGTGCATGTGCCCATATGCAGGAGTCTGTGGGCAGCTTTGGCGACGCCGTGCCCATGAAGCGGGCAGGCCAGCCCAGCGAGGTGGCGCCGTCCTTTGTTTACCTCGCCTCGGATGACTCATCTTACGTCACGGGTGAGTCACGCGCTCAGTGCCGGGACAGTCGGCTGGCCGTCGTTGACTTGTGGCTGCGGCTTGTTGTGGTGGTTTGCACTGGAGATGGCGCTGCAGCTGCCAGCGATGCTGATGCACATTCCACTGATGCCACACGCCTTGGCCATTTGCAGGCACGGTGCTGCACCCCAACGGCGGCACGGTCCTCAACGTGTAAAGCATGAGGCGGGCGCTTGCAGCCAACAGGACTCTCAAGAGCACAGGCGTGCGCTGGCCACTGCGTGTTGTGTGTGGGCAGTTGCTGCTCAACGTTGGTTGCGAACCGTCAACGCGTTGTGGATATGTAGTTGTGTAAGCAAGCAGGTGTGCTAAGAGTGGGTGGCCCAAGAGAGAGAGCAGTTAGCGCTGCACCAAGCATGACCAAAAGCGTGTTTGATGGTAGCCCCACACACGCGGAGGCGAGCAAAGCAGCATTCCAGCTCCCAGCAAGCGCGTGTCTGGTCAGAGTTCCCCCCAAGTACCGAGTATCCAAGAAGACCCTGCCAAGCTGATCACTAGTAAAGGCCGCCCAAAGCAAGCAGGCACACGTCACCGCGCATGTCCACGTCCGATCGTATTGCATTGCTCCTCACATCTCACACATAAGTTTTGCCCCAAACCGTGAGAGCAACAGCGGGGCGATTCCTAACATTCCACCGAGCACATCTGCCAACCAGGGGAAGCGGTCCGCAAGGCTCAAGGTCACGTACGGTCCTGCTTAGGCCGAGGTGCCCTGGTGGTTGTAGCAGTCGCCTGCAGGTACATGAGCAGCGGGCGGGGCACATCACGTGTCAGCATCACCACCTGTGGCGCGAGGGCGAGAAGCGGCGCACCGCCAGGCCAGGCCCCAGCAACAAGACGCGGCGGCGGGCTGCTGTGATTATGCCAAGCAGGACACACTGCTGCCATGGTTGATGCGGGATGCTGAAGCCCTGTTTGCAAGCTACACACGCACACGACTGGGGAGCGGCATGGGAGGTGTGCCCCTGCATCAGGACTTTTTGTCTTTGGCTCGCGTGCCTGAGTGCTGCGAGACATCTGATGCGCCCGGT
>QAXK01002199.1:0-17168 GCA_004335735.1 Chlorella sp. KRBP | reverse complement strand
TCACACCCCTTCATGCACCCCACACCCATCACACCCCTTCATGCACACCACCCACCTGCAGCAAGCGCCCCACTGCCACTGCCACATACTTGCCGTCGGGGCTGAATGCTGCTGCTGCCACAGGCCCCTTGAAGCTAAAGTGGTGCAGCAGCACACGCCGGGTGCGCGCAATCAGCAGCGCGCGCCCATTCTCGTCGATGGACAGCAGCAGCTGCCCGTCGGGGCTGAGGCAGAGTGTGCGGATCTGCAGCAGCAGGCATGCAGGGCAGCAACACAATGCGCAGTACAGCACAGAGTATGAAGGAGGGTGTGCCATTACTGGACGAACTCATACAGGCAGAAGTGGGTACAGCATTGCACCGCAGCAGCAATCCTCTGCAGCTGCTGCTGCTGCTGCTTCATCCTCCCAAGCTCCAGACCCCAGCCCCCACACACACCCCTGCTGCCAGCCCCCCCAGGAGCCAGCTGGCCAGGCACACCTGGTTGAGGTTCTCAAAGGGCAGCGTCTGGCTTGTGGAGTGAGACAGGTTGATCTGCAGACACACATGGGCCACGTGACACGTTGGCCTGTGTCAGTGTCACGTGATGGGTCACGCAGCAGCACCAGTGCCAAGCGGCCAGGCTATATGGCCACTGCAGAAAGTGCTTGCTTGCTTGCTTGTTATGTGCATGTTTGTTGGCAAGCGCTGTGTGCAGGCAGGCAGCTAGATGTGCGCTGTAACGGCTGCTTAGTCACATGGCGCGTTGAGAGCCTTCGTCGAGTGGGGGTTGCAGTGTCACAGGGGCTGCAGGTGCTGGTGTCACCAGCTACGTGCTGTGACAGCACTGGTGCTGCAACTCACCTGCGACACCCTGTTCCCAACAGGAGAAAGCAGCTCGCTGCCATGTAATATGACGTTACCACCACGGTAGGGAGCCCCTAGCAGATTAGCAAACTTGTAGTTCATTGACTGCCGCTGCTACTGCTGCTGCTGCTGCAGGTGCTGCTGGCCCAGGTGCTGGGGCTGCTGCTGCTCGCTTCTGTGCTGAACGTTATCGTGGGTAACTGAGGAGTAATAATCGCTTCAACGACAACAACCAAGCATGTTATTTGTTGGCGGTCAAGATGGTGTCGTCAAAGTTTACTGTTGCAACTGCAGAGTGCCGACGTGGGACTTGGACTGCGACGACCACAACAAAGCATCACAAAGACGTAAGCCAAGCCTGTACGATGCCTTGAGCGACTTCTCGGCTCTGGTGGCCAGGGGCAGTTTTTTGTGTGACGACTTCGTCACACAAACTCCCCAACTGGCCTGCTGCACCGTTTGACAGGTTTGGAAGTTTGTGACGATTGGTGCAGCAACTCTGGCACTTGAGAACAGCTTAGCGCGTTCACCAGCAGACTGCAACCGCCTCAACTTCCGTGATCAGGCCTGGACTGGACGTTTGCCGCTGATACAAGCCTCTGCCAGGCCATCAAGGCCGCAGATCTCTATTATTTTGTTGCATCAAAACTCTTCTGGCAGTTGCAGCAGAGATGGACACCGGTTCACCAGTTCACAGTCCAGTGCCTATGGGCATGTACCCCATGCTGGCCACCCTGCTGCTAACAGCAGGCATAGCCTCGACTGCAGCGTTCTTTTTGTACGAAGTAACAACTACGAGGTACAGCCGGAAGATTACGCATGAAGTAGCGCTGGGTGGAGCAGCATCAGTGGCCCTAGGGCTAGGATCACTCTTTTTGTTGCTGTGGGTTGGTGTCTTTGTCTGAAATGCAGCATCCAGACAGCTTCAGTTGCGAGCGCACTGCACAGTAGCAACATGCCTGACCATAAGGCCACAGCAGGAGCCTTCAGTCGCGTGCACTGCAGTTTTGTGCTGCGGGCTGGGACATGTGCAGCTGGGTTGCTTGGCAGCATGCTGTTGGATAGCGATGGCAGGTCAACTCGTGCAATGAGTGCCCTGGGGCATATAGACCTGATGAATACTCTGCTTAAAGGATGTGGGCTACTTGTGCTGTGGATCGCATGGTGTGCACTATGCACCTGCTGTGGAGCTTTCTTGCATCATGGCTGCTGCGGTGCCTTGTTGTGCTGTGGTGCTGTGCCACTCGTGTGGCACCCACTGCTTTGGGATGTGTCTTGATGTACATGTTCAAGGCTGTAACTGTCTCTGAGATGGCGCATGACGGTAAATGGCCCAGACCGTTTTGAACCATCATACAGACACGATGTTGTTCAGCTGCCAGGCCATGCTGCATGTGACAGCAATGGCAGCAACAGCAACCTGAACCCTGAGACCTCCCTAGGCATTGTCAGGTCACAGTGAGCAGGAGTGGGAGGCTCTGGTGCTGTCACTTCTCACCATACATCTGCACGAGCTCTGCAGCAACATTCAATGCAGCTGTTGTGTGTGATCTCACCAGAGGCCTAGCAGAGGTACTCAGCACAGCCACTCTGAACCCTCACGCCAGTCTACTCACGCAGCGGCGCCATGGCTGTGACTTGGGCGCATTTCAAAGCAGGGTGTGCCTCACAGCAAGACGGTGCTGGCACGCAGCATCCCACAAGGACAGCCAAAGCCAGTACAGACACCAGTGGGCATCACTACACAAGTCAGGCAGCGCCAGTCATCACAGCAGTTAAGACCTGATCGTACACCAACACCACGAACGCTTCCCACACAAAGCAAGGGCTGCCCTCACCCCCCTCCACAAGACACAACCATACATCCTACACTCAGCATGATGCAGCCCACGACATGTCATGAAACCAGCGATGTGGTGTTTGAAGCACACCAGTGCTACAGCAGCGGCCAGTTTGCCAAGGCTACAGCAGTGGCCAGTTTGCCAAGGCTACAGCAGTGGCCAGTTGACTTGCAGCTTGTGTACCACATCCTCCAGCATCTGCCGCTCCTCCTCATCAGCATGCAGCCCAGCAGCAGCAGACAGCTGGCGCCTGCAACCCTCATAGTCCCGCTGCGCCAGCAGGACAGCAGCAAGCTTGCAGCGCACCTGCGCAACACACCCAACAGCAGTGCAACACGTTGCGTAGTTGGCTACCAGTGAGTGACGGTGATACCTAACTATGATCAAACGCAGATCGTCAGCGTCACCTGGTTGCCTACGTGCCTCATAGCCGTGCTGCCCGCCAGCACCAAGTGCATGCACACCATAGCAGCACAACACAAGGTGTGGCAGGACAACATCATGGCAAGCATATGCTTCGCAAGATCTCATGCTCACAAGCACAATCCTGAGCTTGTCAGTAGCTCCCGAGCAACGCACCTTCACGCCATCCCTGGCTGCTACGGCTCGAGCCAGGCAGTCCGCCGCACTGGCCAGCCGCCCCAGCTGTGTGTAGCAGTCCCCCAGGTCCACCCACAGCCCAGGGCTGTCGAGCCCACAGCGCTGCGCCTGCCGCAACGCCTGCCTGGCCTCACCCTCACGCCCCTGCAGCCATGCAGCACAGCATGGGTGGGTCACCCACATATACAACACTGAGCAAGCAGGACGCAAGCCTTTCCCTGCCGCAGTGCATGGCCAGCCTCAGGCTTATGCTGCAGCACCTGGCCAGCACTGAATTTCATCTTGCACGAATGCAACATCTGATCTCTGACTCAGGCTCTCTGCAGTCACAACAGCACACACCAGTGCATGAATGCCGTGCAAGCAAGTTGGACCCGGGCTCACCTGCTGCAGTGCCAGCAGCGCCAAGTGCCCCCACACGTCAGCGTTCTCAGGGTCACACAGGTTGGCCTCAGACAGCGCCAGCTCAGCAGACTGCGTGTCACCGGCACGCACGTAGGCCAGCGCCAGCTTCAGCCACACGCTCGCGCAGCGCCTGGGCACCAGGTGCGCAACGCCATCGCCTCCCACAGCCAGACTTATCCAACCACCACTGGCAACATCAGATGCATGGCTTGCTGCTGCTGCTGTTGTGCTGCAGGGTGGGCCCATAGTGCTGCCAGCCTGCTGGTCTGCTGGGCTGGGTGTTGATGTGATGCAGGCTGCGTACATGTCTGCTGCCACGCGTGCGTCCCCGCTGGCCATGAAGCAGTCCCCGAGGTGCAGGTAGGTGGCTGTGGTGAAATGCTGGGAGGCCTTCTGCAGGGCCCGCCGGTAGTGCTGCTTGGCCAGCGCAAGGTTGCCAGCCTGCAGCAGGAGGAGTGCAGCAGCAGCAGTAGGGAGCAGACGCAGCAGCAGGCAGCAGGATCAGTGCTTGAAAACTGTGGCTGCAGCATGCTGCAGGACCCTGCGGCCCACAGTGTGCTGTCGAGCAGGGTTGCAAGCCTTCAGCACCAAGGGCTGATAGTGGGAGGCGCTGCTGGCCCAGCTCAAAGCGGGCATAACAGTGCTGCTGTACTGCCGTGATACTCCAGCATGCGCATGCGCAGTGCCCTTAGGCACCCACCTGGTACGTGGCATCCCCCAGCAGCAGCTGCAGCACCCCCTTCTCCTCATCAGTGCCGCCTGCTGCAAGGCCCTCCGCCACCTCACGCAGGAGGCTGAGCGCCTGTGTGGTGTCACCTGCAACATAAACCATAGGTGGGACTGCGATGGTGAGGCCTGGGCTGTTTTTTCACTGCATGAGGTTGTCGTGCATTGGGTGTCTATGGTGCTGGGGACCTGACGATGTACTGGCATAAGTCAGGCCAAGGAGGCGTGCCGCACTAGGTGAAAAACAGTAGAACTTAGTGGAAAACTTGAGCTGCACCTCCTCCTGGAGGCACTGTACCCCCTCCTGCAGGCCCTGTGACAGGCCTGAAGACACAGGAAGACACAGGACGCCAACCCACCTGTTGCGAGTGCGGTGCGTGTGTGGGCCAGCTTCAGCCGCCTGGCCAACAAGCCCTCTGGGTCCTTCAAGCCTGCCAGGCATGACAGGCATAGGCGCGCATGTGCTGAGAGTCATTCAGACTCTGTGGAGTTGTGGCTGGGTGAGCAAGCACAGACAAGGTTGGTCTTCTCCCTTGCATGCCCAACATGCATCTCTGAGTCCAAGCCAGAGTGTTCGCCTCTCCTTGCAACCCATACACTTGTGCTGCATGGTGCTCTGGCCATTTGTGGCGAATGTTCTGGACCAGGACCTGGAAAGATCTCTAGAGGCACAACATGGGGCACCCCACCTGCAGCCAGGTCCCGCAGTTTACGTGCAAGCCCAGGCAGGTGCAGCTGCAGCACCAGCTCAGCAGCCGCCAGGTAGCCGTTGGCTCCAGGCATGATGTCAATCACTGAGGGCCCTGCAGGACTGGGAGGCGCTACAGCAGCTTCTGGCTGAGCGGCAGCCGCTTGTTCAGGTCCGGCATCTGAGGTGGCACCGTCCTGTTGGGCGCTGTGGGCCTCTGCCTGGCTGCTGCTGCTGGTGCTGGGCTCTGCTGCCTGGCTGCTGCTGCTGGTGCTGGGCTCTGCTGCTGCCGCTGCTGCTGCCCAGGTGGCCTTGCACAGGCGGAGGACTTCCTGGTGGCAGCTGCGTGCTGCTGCCTCCTTGGCTTTGCCTGGAAGCATGCACATGTACACAAGATTCGACAGTGTCCTTGTTTCTCCAAGGCATGGACATGACCCTAGTAAGCAGCAGGCACATGCACGTGCACACGGATACGCAGACGCACGGGCACACATACACGCCATAAAGCTTGTGGTATGGCACCAATGCGCCACCATGAGCCACATGTGCTGGCAGCATGCAGACCTGTCTAGGACAAAACACACAACCTGCTGTAAGTGTCTGCAGACAGCTGTTTGCACGACAGCTGCGTGTGACCCAGCTTGGCTGTTGTACAGCAGTGACAGAGAGGGACATACCAGTGTAGCTGTGTGACGCACCTTGGCTGCGGTACAGCAGTGCCAGGCAGGCCCAGGGCACCACATCACCCCCCTGCCTGTCCTTGAGGCTGTGGCCCAGCACCTCGGCAGCCTCAGCAGCAGGAGCGTCCCCAGCAGCATCAAGCCCGTCCACCCGCAGGGCCTGGGCAAGGCTCAGATACAGCAGGGCTGACACAGCACCTGTGTGTGTGGTGGGGGGTGGGGGGGTGGAGTGGCACCAGCGTGCTGAGTTGGCAACAGCATGTTGTTGCGAAACCTTTACAGTCTATGTCAGTGACGTCGGTCCTATAATCCAAGTGAATGTTGACAGCCTTGCACATGCTTCGCCATTGCTGTGCGACACAGCACGTATGAGAATAGGCGTTGCAGTTATGCATGTTTGCAGGAGTGGGTTGGCACAAATGCCTCAAGCTGTCACAGGCTGCCATCAGCCAGCTGGCGGGCAGTGCTGCTTCTGCTGCTGCTGCTGCCATTGCTGCTGTGCTGACACCAGTGCCGCCGCCGCCGCCGCTGCTGCTGCTGCTGCTGTTTCGCACCTGTGTGGTCTTGGTCCTGTGCCAATGCCTCCTGCAGAGCTGTGTGGGCCTTGGCATGCACACCAGATCGTATGCAGAAGCATCCGTAGTCACACCACGCCTGCGTGACAACACAATCCTCTCAAATGCCATCAGCGGAGTGATAGTATGCTTGCATGCAGAGGCATGCACTCCTCACGCCCAGTTGGCAGAGCTGCACACAGCTTGGATCAGTGCGGGACCTGCTGAAACAGCCAGCTGCAAATTCTCACAAGGAGCGCGGGGGATGGCGAAAGCGAGAGGTACTTGTCATATACAACAACATGAACTCATGCAGACCTACCTGAGATGTGGATAGTAGTGCAATGCGTCGCATGTGCAGGTCATGGCACCTGGCCGTATCCTGCAGCAGCTCGCACTCTGCTGCAAGCTGCAGCAGCCTCTGGCCCTCTGCCACCCGCTGCAGAGTCAGCTGCTGCTGCTGCTGCTTCTGGCCCTCCAGCAAGTGCACGGCATCACCTCCAAGCCCTTCTGCCTGCTCTGGCCCTGTGCTTGGTTCGCCCGGCTGCTGTTGCTGCTGCTGCTTTGCTGCTGCCTGTGCCGCCACATCAGCCAGTGTCGCATGCAGCTCCTGCACCAGGCTGCTGTACAGGTCATGGTGCAGTTGCTGCACCTCAGCTGGGCTGGGCCTGCTTGGCCCTGCTGCTGTGCTGTACTGCTCACTCACAAGCTCACACAGCAGGGGCCGCAGCTGCTGCTTGATCTCCAGGTACTTGCCGCTGGTATTCAGCTCAAACACCAGCTGCTGCTGCTGGCTGAGGGCAGCTGCAGGGCCACTGCTGCTGCTGCTGCTGGATGCCTGCTGAGCGTACTGGCCTGCCAGCTCCTGCACTATGTCCCGCATCTGGCAGTGCATCACCACCCAGGGGGACGGCCACATGCGACAGCAAACACATGGGACGTCCCTCACTCAGCTGTGCAGGTTGTACACAGCATATACGGTCCAACACACCATCAGGCAGTTTGCGTGTAGCATATACGTGCGACCTGTGCCGGACACCCTCTAGTCAAACACGACCTAATCAAGGCCTTGTGGCATACCTTGGCCTTCAGCCTGTCTGCTGCCGTGGGTGCGGGTGCGGCCGCTGGTGGGGGCCGTGGCGGGAACAGCTCCCCCAGCTGCTTGCTGGGTGCTGGGGGGGCCTGCCAGGGCTCCCACAGCGGGTGTGCGAAGCACAGGGACACGTTGAAGAGGGTGCCGGCAGCAGCCCATGCACACATAGGGGGCTGGCCTTCTGGAGGTACTGGGGGTGCGTCCTCAATGGGCTTCGGGCGGGCGCTGCAGGTGCACACAAACAACCTGTGATGAGGCCTCGCACAGCATGACTCAAACCATATAAAGTTGGATGAACAGACCGTCTGAGTGTACTGCCAAGGTGCATGCGATGCCAAGAGCCACAGGTTCCATGCATAAAAACCGTTGCTGAACCCAAACAGCAGCTGCAGGGCACACCTTGCAGGCGCAGACGGCCCGGGAAGCGCTGCTGCAGCCACCTTGCCCTGCTGCACCGCCCAGGCCATGGCGGCTAGCGGCACTGCACAGCCTGCTGCAGTCAGCGCCCCAAGCTCCTGCAGCTGCTCGGCTGCAGCGGGGAACTGCAGCAGGGCATGATAGGCGCCAAAGGCTGGGTCACTGGCTGTGTCGCCCGCAGGTGCTGACAGGTACCGGGCCACCTCAAGCAGCAGAGGCTGCCCGAGCTCCAGGTGTGCCTGCAATACGCAGGCAGCAATAGTACACACACAGCAGACTGGGTGACGAGGAGCCGCATGTGCTGCGCACAGTTACTGTCTACTGTGAAGCTGTTGCGGCCGATGGATGTCACAAGGCATCGTCAGCACTGGCAGGCCCAATGTGACTGCCCACACTGCGAGTCAGCGTGCGGCAGCAGGAGTGCAAACAGCACAGCTGCAGAACGATAGCTGTCGCACCAGACGGGTTCTGGTGCCACCACCAACACGAAATTGCTTGCGGTTCTCTGGCTGTGCCAGTGCCTACTAGTAGCTGTCAAGGCAGCTGCTGATACAAACCGGCAGACAGCCTCAGCCACTGCATTGCACTGGGACTAAGCTTGTCCCGCACACGCACTGCAGGTGGTACTTCTGCATGTGACTCCATCCATAAGGCCTACCTTGAGTGCTGCGGTGATGGGTGCAGACAGGTGCACCCTGCAGGACTGCTGCTGCTTCGGCCACTCCAGCTGAAACCCACCCACTGCAGCACTGCTGGAGCCGCCAGTGCACTTCGGCCCCAGCACAGCTTTCCCGCCAGAACTTGGCAGGTGCAGCTGCAGTGTGCAGGACAGTGCGCCAGCAGCAGCATGTGAGGCTGCTGCCCAGACTGCAGGAGCTGGTGCTGCACCAAGTGCTGTGAGCTGCAGGACGTTGCACCCTGCCGCTTCCTCTGCTGACAGGGGCACATATGGCTCCAGTGCTGCTTGGAGGGCTGCTGCTGTAGTGGCTGCTTGTGCTGCAGCAGCTGCTGCGGCAGCTCCAGACGTGCTGGCGGACCCTGCCCTGTCTGTTGGTGGTGCTGGGATGGGTGGGATGGGCCGGGGCTGGTGCTTCAGTGCAATTGACAGCGCGACTGTTGATCCTGGCATGACCTGCGGGAAGAGTGGCTGCATGGATGTTGTGATGTGAGCACTGATATGTGAGCTGTGGTAGCAAAGCTGTCGATATGCCAGCCGTGCTGGTGCCACCAGCAACAGTGTTGCAGCAGCACAACTTCTGTGTGCTGGCAGGTGTGCTGAGCATGGAGCTGGGAAGTACTCAGTATGCCAGCAGACAGCAGACCGAAAATCCCTAGGTGTTGATCCCTTCAACCAGACAGCTTGCTGAGATGCCAGCACACCTTGAACACCTCGTTTGTTGCTGCTGGCTGCCACTCCAGGGCTCCATCTTCTATGCTGTTGCTGCCCAAACCAAATGGCAGCAGGTCCACACTTGCCGTGGCCAGCACAGCCTTTGACGCGCTGTTGCAGAGCCTGAGCTCCAAGCTTGCATTGATCAGTCGGTCCATGATGTCGGGTCCCTTCCTGTGCTTGAACATGTGTTCTAGGTTGCACACAAGGGTGCCATCAGGACCTAGTGACAGTGGACCAGACACCACTGGTGCTGATGTGCTGTGGTGCAGCTCTACATGTAGGCTTGCAGCTGCTGCAGGATCTGAAAGGGGCTGTGGTGCTGAGAGCTCTGGGCTTGACAGCAGACCAAGCTGCAACCTTGAAGAGGGTACTGACACCACCACCAGCACATCTTGGGTGAGGTCCTCCGGTTGAATCGCAGGTGATGAATCTTTTTTGGCTTTAGGTGCCATGTTGGCTTTGGGTAAACCACAGACTCAGCTGTGCTGCGTCACTCTGTGCATATGGGCCTCAGGCATCAGTATGCAGGACAGGTTGACGCAGACAGCCTGCCAATCATGCATTCAAACGTCGGCCAAATGATGAGGTAAGAATTTACAGTTCTGGTATGATGTATTGCAGGCTGAGCAGCACTTCAAGTCATATCATGTCATTTTTGACCGGACTGTGCACGTGAGCACGGGCAACATAAAACCAGCGTCAGGCCAACTTGATCACACTCTGAGGTGTGCGAAGTATGCACCTTGTTGCTGATACCTGCTGCAGCCTTTATCCCGCATAATCTCGTAACAGCAAAGAAGTAGATCACCTCTTTTTTAAGTGGGGCGTCACGATGAACGTGAAGCTGCGTTGCAAAATCAGCAAAATCAGTCTTGCTACTGCTTTGTGAGCCTGCAGCCTCCAGATTGAGGTGGTCAAGACATGTCTGCTTTGCACAACTCTGTGCTGTACTTATGTACAGACAACAGGGCACTCAATGTGCACCCCAGGCATGCGATGATGCTGCTGGGTTAGAAATTGTTTAAGGGTTCAGTTGGTGTGGTGGTTGTGTCGGGCTTTTTAGTACTGCTGCTTCGTGCACAGTGCACAGACATAGTATGATGGCACGTCGCCACGACAAAGTAACGCAAGAGGTTGAGGCTGTGTGACTGACTGTCCGTATCCATTGTGCCATGCAACACAGGGTTAGACTGGAAGGGTGAGGGCATGTCTGGCGAAGTCTGCGGTCTCACTGTCAGCTGGTTGCGCCTCTTGTCATCATGCCTGAAAACTACCTGTGCATGTGCTATAACACAAACTGCTGTTCCCCTAGCAGCACACTGCAAACTCTGCCGATACGTACATGCTGTGACGGAGTCCATCAGCCCACCATCTGTGGCAGGCCACAGTCACTGTCCTGACAATTGCTACATAGAATTATTAATGCACTAGTGTTGCACTAGTTGCATAAAACCCCCCAGAGCCCTGCAGGCTGCCAACTTCACCAGCAAGCCAGCGTTGAACAAGAAAGGCAACAGCAGCAACTCCACAATTCCTGCAACTATTCACACAATCCAGATTGCAACCATCAGCAGTTGATACATACAAACGCACAGGTTCGGCGTGCAGCTATACATGGACCAGCCACCACCACCTGGGCAACACCACCACACGTGAAACACCATGGTATGTGCCAAGTTTGCCGGGCGAAAAAGGGAGTGGAAGTGATCAATGTCGCCACAGGAACATCCTGGCTACTAGGATGACAGCGGAATGCTGACACAGGCACTACAGCTACAGGCAACCCTGCTGCCCAGTGGGCCTTTGAAAGCAGGTATGCGCATAGGTTGGTTGCAGGTACTAGAGCAAGTCTGCCAACTTGATGCGCATGGGTTGGTTGCAGGTGCTACAGCAAGTCTGCCAACTTAATTCACACAGTATGGCGTACTGCATGCCCCAAAACTGTACCGGCCAGAGCCGCTGAACAGTATGGGCACACAGGACCCCATGCCCCCAGCCAACAACAGCAACCCCCAGCTGTGACAAGAGGCAATGACACACGAGCGTCAGATGAACAAAACCACACACACACACACACACACAAGTGCAACGTGCATCAGCTCGGTGCCCACAAGTTCCCTGCGCACCTACAAGCACCACAAAACAATGGTGCTGGGTCACATGCAAAACCATGGCAGTGGGTGACCCTACTCCAAGAGCCAGCCAGACTGGTGCTGCCAGCAAGTGCAGAGACAAGTGCAGAGGCAACTGACGTGCGCCACATGTGGGGGCTTCGCAAATAAAGAGTGCGCAGGCACACATGGCTCAAACGGCCAAACATGATGGCCTCCAAGCACACAGCACCTGCTGTTCGAGCTCTGCGGGTCAACAACCACACCTGCTGGACCCGCAGGCGAACGTGGTGCCAGCTGGGGCCCAGTGCATGCACGTACCCACGCAGTGACACCGTGGATCAACACACCCACTGAGTGATGCGCCAGCATGCCAACCTGCGTAGGCGTTGCATACAGCCACCTCTCTGGCCATGACACTGAGTGATGCACACGAGCATGCCACGCGTCGACTGTGCGCTCATCACAAACGCAGCATGGTGCGGCAGCCACGGGTGGTCAGGCGTGGCTGCTGTTGCTGCAGCCAGGAATGTGGCTGGCAAGCACTCCTTGTGCAGGCTTCTTGCCAGGGGATGTGTTCCATGAAGCTCTGGACAAAAGGGAGAGCACTGGGCGGCAACATAAAAAAGTTTCTGGTAAGAGGAATACAAACACACTGGGGTCACCCAAGGAGGCCGTCAATGCCACCGGCACTGCAAGTGCGTGTAATCAGGGAGCTGTGACATCTGGCTGGCAGCTGGCCAGCTAATGACACTGCTTGGTCCAGCAGTATGCACACAGCCGCTCAAGGAGCAGATACATGCCCTCTTCATGCTTGCACTCCTTGTGACAAGCACACACAGCCAGCAGGAAAAGGGCTGTAGGCCGTAGAACGGGAACAAACCACGGCCATCTGTGTCGGGTCACAAGCATGGTACAGCCCCAATTCTGGAGATACATACACGACCAAAATCGGCACCTCGTCGTGCAGTGCCAGCGTATGCAGCCCTCCTACCAGCAATTGCGAAGCGCACATCGTACAACACGCACACGTCTTGCAAAAGCCCATAGTACCTTAAACAAAACAGCCGCCCGCTCTCTCGGGTACAAACAGCTGCAGGGGTCACCACAGCATATGGCCTGGGGCGGGTTGCAGCCCAGGAAAGCAAAGCATCTGTATGCTTACACACTGCCAGCAAGGCGAGCCTTGCCAACGGTACTCGACAGGGTTCATCATCACAGACACGTAACACACAAACAGGGCCTTCCACTTCAGTTTTCATGGCTTGCTGTGCAACAGCAGCCCGGCGCAACCAGCCCGGCAGCAGCTTTTGAGCTGCCAGGGTCGGTGCACGATCAGTGTCAGCACTGTTTAAGCCGCGACCGCACTGGGTTCACCGTGCGTGTTGCCCTCCAGGAGGGGGAATGCAAGCTGTACGAGTACAGCAGCCGTACGCGCCGAAAAATGCACCAAACAATGCAAGTACATACACATGGGACGCCATTCTACAACAACTACAGGTCGTCTACAAAACCACAGGCAGCCCACTGCTTCACTTCTGAGAAGTGCAAGGCGCACTTGCGGGGCGTGCGGTGCACAGACAGCCCATTCACCCACATGCATGCATACATACAGTCCATCAATGTGCGTTCCCTGTGTCACAACACGCACAGGGACAACAGAGGAGACATGGGTTGGGGGTGCCTGGTGCACTGCTGGCTGCTGTGGCACACGGGCCACTCCTTTCTGGGCAGTTGGAAGATACATGCCGGCAAGTACACACCCAAGAGCCCGAGACACCACATATCAGAGTGCTTAGGTCCATGCCGCACATAAGGGTGTACACATGTTTGCTGGCAGGAAGTGAAGAGAGGGACGGCGCAGGTGGACAATGTGGGGGGTGCAAGGATGGACGGCATGCTCAGCCGTGTAAGGATAGCACAAACACACACACGCACGGCATGAAGCTGTCACAGCATGTGTGTTCTTGCACCGGGCTGCAGCAACCCCGACACTGCAGGTTTGTTGGCCCTCAGCAGCATGTTCGGATCCTGTACGGATCCAGGAAAAGCCCAGAGAGCGGGAATTTCTCACCAACCTCACACCAACGCATCTCTAGTTTCACAACGGGACCACCATCCCAGTGCATAGCAGGCGCAGTCACCACACATGCAATGTGCCGCCTCAGCTTCACACTGCCTTGATATACATGCCTTGCTAGTCCGAGCACTGCACACAGGAACCCAGTCTACACAAAAATGCACAATATCCCCCAAAAGCTATCTTCAAAGTGCCCTCGACCGGCCATGAGCCTTGCAAACGCCATGCGGAGACACGAGTCAGTGAACGTCCAGCACCCTCCACGCTGTTGACAGCTGATGCTCTGACATGCGTCGACATGTAAGGTAGGGCCACAGAAATGCCAACACGTCACATGTTTGTGACACCAGCCCTGACTGCGAGCGGCAGCTGGCAGGTTGTGGCTTCCGTGCGCGACAGACAGGGAGAGTGCTGGATAACAGCAGACAGTACAAGAAGAATGTGCACACAAACTCCCCATGCAACCTCGACCTGCAGCCTGCAACAGTGCAAGCCTCTCCTGCAGACCCAAGGCAGCATGCACCCACACCGCTCTGCCTGCAGGGGTGCGACTGCTGCTGTAGCGTTGAGGCACATCACTGTGGCACCAAACTCACAGCTGCAGTCGGACGCAGCTGCTGCTGCTGATCCTGGCGCTGCCAGCCTGCTGCTGCTACTACCGCAGGCACAGTGCGTTGCTGCGCGCCAGGTTGGCGCCAAGGTAGTGCCGCACGTCCTCCACGCTCTCCACCGACAGCAGCTGCGGCAGCACCTCCAGCAGCTCCTGGTCCTCCATGTCGTCGATGAAGGTGCTGATGGGCACTGCGTTGGCAGGCTGGAAGACGTAGGAGTGCGGGGAGTTGTCAACGATGATGGTGGAGGACAGGTCGCGGCCCAGGCAGTTGAGGTCCTTAACGTAGTTGCCCTCATACGGGCAGCAGGACTCGCGGAACAGCCTCCAGCGCACTAGGCCGTCCTTGTCCATGAGGTCCAGCAGCGGGTCTGCGTACTTGGCCAGGCTGGCGGTGAACACCACCACCTCGAAGCGCGGGCCCACCTGGGAGGGGAAAGCGCGGGAAAGCGCACGGGAGGATGGCAACAGGGACAGGGCGACACAGGGGTGTGAGCGAGGACGAGAGGGGAGTGAGGGCACGGGCGTTGGGCAAGCTGTCCTGGCTGGGAAGAGCTGGGGTGCAGCTTGCCACTGCAAGAGGGTTTGCAAGAACAGCTGGCAGTGTGTGCATGCTGCCGCTGCTGCCCACTGGGGACAGCTGGGCACCCATGCATGGCAGCCGACCTGCATTTGCTGTGGGAGGCGCACACAGGCGGCACCATGCTGCAGCAGCAGGGTCATAAACTCACCGCGTTGAGGAAGTGGTCGAGCCAGGGCCGCTTCAGCACGTACACGTCCACCAGCCGCCCATCGATCTCCACTGGGATGATGTAGTCGGGGTTTGGGATGGGCTTGAAGGAGGAGTGCACCAGCGTCTCGTCCAGGTCCAGCACAAGGGTCTTCTTGTGCAGGTCGTCTGGGTGCTTGCAGCCGATCACCGCCTCCCTGTACACGCGAGGTGGCTGTGGTGGCAGCTGGTACAGCGTGTTGACAAGCTGCAGGTCTGCAGCTGTGCAGCCAGCAGGTCCCTGGGGAGGAGGTGCCACGCAGCACAGCAGGTGGCGCAGGCGGTGGCGCCAGCTGCGGCCGTTCTGGGACTGCTGCTGTTGCTGTTGGAGTTGCTGCTTGTCCTGCTGTTTCTGTTGCTGATCAGACCCGGGCTGCTGTATCTGCAGGTACACCACAATGCACCAACAGCAGCAAGACAAGAGATTAGCCAATACAACAGAGGCATGGGCCGATCGGACGACATGACGCAGGATGATGTTAATATACTGCGTCTTAACAACACAATCGAGTACTACTGGGTTGCGCATGCCTGGCTGGGCTCAGCTCGACGCGATGGCTGAAGTCCCGGAGAAAGTAAACTTGCCTGCTGCCACTTGGCTGGACCTTGCTGCTGTGGGCCCATATACTGCGTGATCACTGACGACACGTCCACTGAGGCATCAGCGTCAGCAACTGGGAGTTCCACGGGCGACTTGAGCACGAGCTGTGTATCTCCATTGCTAGCATCAGGGCTCGATGCCTGGTCGATCAAGGCGCTACACATGCTTGTTAGCATAATCGAAAGTGCTGTGTGATCGTTGCTGGGTAAACGCAAGCGCACAGCTATGAAGCCATGACCGAGCTGAACCGAACCAAGTCCCGCGACTGATCGGTAGGTCACAAAAGGTAGACAGTGGGTATAAAAGGTAGAAGGAGCGCTCAGCTGCGCCGGAACAAACACAGGAGAGCCGAGGGACGCGAAAAGGCCTACAAGCGGGTGCAGCGGGGACCTGTACACAAGTCGTGTAGTGTAAAGAGCCTGAGCAAAAATTGTGTATGCATCAGCACTCTGGACTTCGCGCTTGCCTATCTGTCGCGGGTGGGGTATTGCTGGGTTGGGACCCAAGTACTTTGCGGGTTCCTTTCTGCCGTCGCAATCCACCCTGGTTTGACGTTTTTGAACATATGGGAACGCGTTAACTTGCGCCCTTGGTCTTCCAGCAGCACAACCCGTATCCTTGTGCAAGGCCAGTGAACAAGCTTTGACCGCCACGTGTCTTGCGCCATTTACGCGAATTACCAGCGCTTCATTGCTCTGGCGTAAACCTTCGCCTTGCAGCAGGTGCCACCTGGCGGTAGAAGCACCAGTGTGCCACCAAGAGCAGCCAAGATGCAGAAGAGCTTGCTTTCGCAACGCTCGATGCAAGTTCAGCCCATCCAACGGGAATTTAGCAGCCACAGGGCGAAATTAGGTGCATGCAAAGCGCATGCGTTCGGCCAGCCATGCCTGGTGCCACAACAGCAGCAGCAGAAGCAGCAACGGCAGCACCTGTGCAGCAGCATGCAGCAGCAACAGCGGCACGTCGGCTGCAGGCGTCTGGTAGTTGTTGCATCTGTCCAGCCAGACACAGAGGAGGCTCGCTCACCCCTGGATGCACCACAGGTAGGCAGTGGTGATGTTGAGCAGCAACTATGCAGCTGTGGCAGCAGGGACGGAAGTGCATGTCTCACCAGGCGACCAAATTGAGCAAGCAAAGGAATTCATGGCAACAGCTAAAGCAGCCTCATCACCCGAAGCCGCACAGCAGCAATTGGGCCACATGATGCTGACCATGCAGGCGCTCTGCATACTGCTGGCCATGCACTCCCCTTCTGCCCTTGATGCAAGCCATGC
The DNA here is from genome assembly GCA_004335735.1 of Chlorella sp. KRBP. Lineage (NCBI taxonomy): Eukaryota > Viridiplantae > Chlorophyta > Trebouxiophyceae > Chlorellales > Chlorellaceae > Chlorella > Chlorella sp. KRBP. The sequence goes on along the minus strand of QAXK01002199.1, from coordinate 481 downwards.
ACTCAGCAGCTAGCTGTGGAGATCCTTTGTATATACACAGCACATATTGCTTAGACAGTACAAAAAGCCTGTCAACACAGCACTCTTCAACACCGTACGTGTCCATCATACAAGTTCTCTGGAAGCATCCATGATACAGGCCCTCAAGTTGCACAGCAACTGGCACTTGCCTGTGTGGCGCTGTTGCTATCAGCAACACTCACCCAAATCAGCGGCAAACTCAGCTGCCTGCTGAATCACGGAAGCAAACACTATCACAATACAGTACCTGAACCTCTGTCACACCATGTGCTGTTCTCAGAACAGTGCCTTACTGCATTGTGTTGCACTGCCGTGTGTGTTCACAGGAGTGGGAGGCCCCACAGCCCAGCAAGCGGCCCGACATCTTCCCCGAGTTTGAGAAGCCTGAGCGCGTCTTCCTGCCCAAGCCTCTGCCTGGTAAGTATCCAGACCTGGGCTTCTGTGGTGCTGGTGCTGGTGC
>QAXK01002198.1:0-22262 GCA_004335735.1 Chlorella sp. KRBP | reverse complement strand
GCAGGGGCAGGCAAGATTGTGGAAACCAGTACAGCAGGGACCTAACCCTAAAACCTAAACCTAACCCTAACCCTAACCCCTCATCTCGCTGGCTTTGCCGGTTGGAAGGCCTCATCTTGTGCTGCTTTTGCTTGCGCCCACGCTTTGTGAAATCTGGAGGACCTCGGAGTACTTTTGCAGGTCTTCAACGCAAGCATGTGCAAGTGTGGCGCAGGTTCTCATTCCCTCTTCTCATTCTCAATACCTCAAATTCTCAATACCTCAAGGCAGCACAGCACACCCACTACTTTACTTGGAGACAACGGCCACAGGCAAGGGAGCGGCAGGCTCCTGAGGTGGGAGGCCCAGCTCAACGGACTCAGTAGCCAGCCCCTGCTTGCCTTGCGACATGTCTCCCTGCTGCTCGGGGGGCAGAGAGGCGGGGAGCGGCGCGCCCCCCGCAGGCGCTGCTGCTGACTCCTGCTGCTGTGCGCTGACCAGCGCTGTGGAGGAGGCGAACTGCGCATCAGGCGCGGTGAGGGCGTCCGCTGACGACTTGTGCTCCTTGCCCGCTGGTGGAGGTGCGTCCGGGGCCGTGGGGGCCACCAGGGTTAGGCAGGGACCCAGGTGCAGGCCCTTGTCCTTGTCACGCAGGAAGGCCTCAACAACCGCTGCACGCACACACGAGGCACGCACACGGGGCATGTGCAACGCCATCTTGTGAGTCGCCATCTCAGTACGCATCTGCTTGGCTGGGTATCTGCTTGCCTGACATGACTGTACCAGATGCACACACACTCCTCAGGCCGCAGCAGCACTTGAACGCACATGAGAGGATGGCGAAGCCTGCTGAGGCCCAGAAGCAGGCGGCAAAGCCAGGTAGCACCGACTCAGTGTCCACGAACGAGTACAGGGCGCCCGACACCAGGGTGCCTGCGCGCCAGATTAGAGGCAGCAACGCACCAAGCGCACGTCAGTGGATGTGCTGCACATTGTGCCCCATGCTGCCGTCACCGACCAGCTCCTCATGCAGCTGACCAGGTGCACCATGCATTGCCGTGCTCAACAGCTGCTGCCGCGCAAGCCCGCGCCACGCACCCGTAAGGCGTCCCATGGCGTTGGCTGCGTAGTAGGCCCCGATGTTCATGGCCACCTTGTCACCATCAGCGTACCTGCGTGCAGCAGCAGCGTGCCAGGGGGCACCATGTGAACCCAGGGTGTGCAGGTGTGTGCGCCCACCCCGCTTCTTCTCCTCCTTCCCACACGCACTTGACGATGAGGTAGCTGTGCACTGACGAGTTGACGGCAAAGATGATGCAAAAGGCCGCCAGGCCCGAGATGAGCACCGCCTGCGCACAAACACAAACACATAGAGGGGGAGCGCGTTGCTACGTGTTAAGCAGCCCGAGAGTTTGCCTGAAAACACCCTCCAGGCGGGCTGCAGGTCCAAGCCGCCAACTCTAGTGTGAAGCTCTTGCCTGCATGCCGCCTATGTTGTGGTCTTGGAAGATGGGTGAGGCCTGCGGAGGAGGCAGGCACAACATGTGAGACGCAGGAGTGCATCTATTCACGTGAGTGCAAGGCACCGGCAGCGCTGCTCGTCAGCTCCCTAGTCCTTTAGCCTGTCGCCTCACCTGCACCATGCCTCCCAGGAAGAGTGGGCAAATGACCAGGATCTGTACACAAGAGGGGGCGAGCACGGCACAAGGGCACACGCCATCAGCTTGCACCCAGAGTCCAGCGCTGTGCGAGGCCTGATTTACATCTAGCCTTGATTTACATCTATTGAAACACCTGCCACCTTGTAAACACCAGGGCATTAGACGCGCCGTATGACAGCGTGGTCACTCACCGAGCACCAGAGCAGGGCCACCAGGCTGTTGGCCGGGCTCTGCCTCAATGGCTGAAGGAAGAGCTGGGGCGTCCAGCTCTGGACCTGCGCACGTGTGTGGGCACGAGGGCGGCAAGAGGGGGCATGCCGTGACTCAAGTGCAGCAGCGTGTCATGCGTGGGCACTCGCCCTGAAAAACAAGGAATCAAACACCTCGCGGGCGGCACCAACCCCACCCCAGACCCACCCTCCCTCCCGACCTCACCTGCCCATAGACAATGATCCACACGGCCAGGAAGAGGCCAGTGATGGGGCGGCTCCAGCCCAGGCCTTGGGCCGTGTTGCGCAGGAAGAAGGGAAGGGGCACCTCGAACCACATGTCACGCGAACCAAACAGGAAGAACCTGCACACGTGCTCCACAGAGTGGTGGGCAGGGCAGCTGACAGGTTGCGACAAGCGGCCACCAGCATCAAGCACCTCAACCCTAACCAGCACCGGTGCCTTTGCGCGTCCCACCCTCTCACCTTGAGACGGACAGCACGTTTACATTGTAGGTTTGCTTGAAGATCTGCGCCAGGCCCAGGTTCTTGCTGCGCGCGCGGCCCAGGCTGTTGGACAGGCCTGCGTTAACGAGGGAGCACCACACAGCAGCTTGAACGTAACTCAGGGGAGCAGTCCCAATGGAGCACGGCAACAAGAGAGCAGGCAGCATGGCTCGGCCACGTTAGCAAGGTGACGGCATGATGCTAGACTCACTGATGGCTGCCCATGGCACGGCCAGGAGGATGAGGGCGATGAGCACGCCCAGGGCCAGGTAGTAGTTGACAGCCACGGTGGCCGCACCAAGGAAGTACCCAGCGCCTGCACAGTGATCAAACGAGTGATTCAGCCGGAGAGGTTAGGGTCAGGGTTAGGGTTAGGGGTGCACGAGAGCGTGAGGTCACGACGCACACACGATGGGGCCGGCCAGAAGCCTCTCCCCAGAACCCCCACGGCCAAGGGGGTGGATAAGGGGAGCTGGGGGTAGCACAGGGATGACCATCTATGCTCATCGGCTTGCCAGAGATGGCCGCACCAGATGTACAGCTCGACACGCACTGGTGCACCGGCCACTCACTTGACTCCTGCGCTGCACCCGTAAAACCCACCCACACACACACGCACCCTTGAGGCTGTTCTTCCAGCCTGTGATGAGCGAGACGAGCTTGAAGAGCTTGGACTGCTTCTCATCCGGCGTCACCAGCTTGGTCACGGTCTTGCCCCCCAGCTTGGTCAGATCCTTTGCAATGCCGCACAGCATCTGGGCAAACGTCACGTACAGAATGGCCTTGTACTTTTGGCCTGCGGTGGGGGCACGGCGGGGTGAGGCGGGCAGGAGCCTTTGGTTTGTTAGCGCGGCGCACCGCGTGCAGCACACTGCGCGCTTCCTTCCTCAGCGCTCCGTTGCATCCTGGGCGAGCCATCATCTGCCTGTGCACACAAGCAAGCCCCGCTCCCCCCTCCCCTGCTTGCCGCCACTCACTTGCGTCAGCCAGGTCCCCCTGCCAGGCGTACAGCATGCCAATACCCGCCAGCTGCAGCCCTAGGCCCGTCAGCAGCGTCGTCTTGATGCCCCACTTGGCACCTGATGGCATGACACCACGCCGTGGCGGCACGCAGGTAGCGTTGATGACAAGCCTTGCACCGAGCAGCCAGGTGCCCCCTGCACGACCCAAAATCCAGTGCTCACCCATCATGCCCGCTGCCAGGTTGGTGAAGACGCCCGCCAGCTCATACGCCGTGAACATGATGGCAACGTCCCTGGCACACGAGGGAAGGAAGGACCGACGAGCACACCGTTGACTTCAGCTGTTCAAACGGGCAGCCAGCACCTGCCGCTGCGTACTGCCGCTGCGTATTGCCGCTCCTCTCTACCCCACGCCCGTGTCACTGCTGGCGGAAGCTGCATCCTGAAGCTCCAGCCCAAGTCCCGAGCTCACCAGGCGGAGAAGCCCAGGTTGTACGCGTACAGCAGCACAATCATGCGGATGGCGCCGTCCGTGATGGTGTACAGTAGGTAGCTGCGCGGCACGCACACGTGGCGTTGCGTGCCAGTGGGGGGGGGGGAAGCACGCGCTGTGTGCGTGCCACCTGCGCATTACGTTGCTGACCCAAATGCTGCGGTGCGCGCACCTGACGCTGATGATGACGAAGGGCTTGAGTGCGGAGAACTTCTGCCTCATGGTCTGCGGCACCTCCTTCTCATCTGCAGCTGCAGGCGCGTCGAGAGGCATGCCGGACAGAACCTTCCCGCCGTCGTCCACCACGTCGCACGGGCCCCCCGCAGCCTGCACCATGAGCAGGCACACGTAGGTGTAGCCGCAGTGTGTGGCTCCTGCACGCTCCTGCAGCAGGTGGCGCCTTCCGGGAAAGATGCTCTTTGGTCCCCGCCAGCTCTCACCTCGCGCGGCACCTTGCAGCAGAACGCGCTCTTCTCGGCGTCATACGACGCGGGCAGGTCTTCGCGCACGCCGGGCACCCTGCAGCGCAGCCCCCCGCTCTGGCTGCTCATCCTGGAAGAGTCATTCCCCTTGTACTCCAGCAGCACCTCTGCGCTCAGGTCCGCCGCCGCACTGGCACTGCTCAGCGCCATGGCTCGCTTCCTGCTTGCCGGTGGGGGTGTGTGTTTTTGCACGAATTCGATTGTAAATGTACTTTCAACGGATTCAGTTGCGGGACTCGCGTCCAGCGCGCCCAGGACCCATCAAGCTCATCGCAGCGCAGCCCCATCTACACGGTGCACCCATCGCCTCAATCCGCGAACGCGCATCGCGAACAGATGGCCCCCAAGCGCGTGTCCATCACTGGCTGCGGCCGCATCGGGCGGCTGGCGCTTCGCTTGGCGTGGGCCCAGCCGGACGCCTTTGAGATCGTGCATGTGCGCAGCTCCAGCCTGCGAGTGGGGGCGGAGAGGCGCAGATTGAGGCGATGGACGCAAGATTCCTCACCGCGCTGGCGCCCCGGGAGCCTGCAGAGCCCCTCTGCAAGGTCTGCTTGCTCTGTGGGCGATGCCTGCAGCTGAACGACGTGGCGGCGGTGGAGTCCGTGGCCTACCTCATCAAGTTCGACTCGGTGCACGGGACGTGGGGCGTGCAAGTGCGCGCCGAGGGCAGCAACATCATCTTCACCGAGGGGGCACGCACGCTGACGGTGCCATACACCAAGATCAGCAAGCCTGCGGAGGTAAGGCTTCTGGCAGCGTGGGGTAGGCGTGGGGTGGCGTGGGGCGGGACGACTCATGCGGATCGCTGCCGCACGCAACCGCCGCCTGCCCGCAGCTGCCGTTCAAGTCCCTGGCGGGTGGCCCGCCGGACCTGGTGTTCGAGTGCACCGGCGCCTTCCTCACGCGCGAGAAGCTGCAGCCCTACTTCGACCTGGGCGCCAAAAAGGTGCCCATGGGGGCCGCAGCCCCTGCCAATGGCTCTCTCCCCTGCTGCTGCTATTTCACTGCACTACTGTGTAGCCCTGCACTGGCAAACCCGCAGGTGGTTGTGTCGGCGCCAGTCAAGGACCCCAACCCCGTGCTCAACATTGTCTACGGCGTCAACCACGTAAGAGGAGGGTGGGGGACGGGGCGCTGTGTGCGCGTGCCATGTGCATGCCGGGGCGGTCCGCCGCCGCTCCAGTGCACCAAGCCAAACAGGGTAGGCCAGAGCAGGCCAGAGCATGCATCACCCGGCTGTGCTGCATCACATGGCGCTCCTGACTGTTGATGTTGCAGGACCTGTACAAGGGTGAGGTTGACCACATTGTGACGGCCGCTTCGTGCACCACCAACTGTTTGGCGCCCGTGGTCAAGGTGAGAGAGTAACTGCATTGTAGCACAGCCTCGCGCCTGATTGACGCGTGCTCACGGACCACCACCAAATCAACAGCAGGCCCTGTGACTCAAGGCCCATCCATTGCTTGCCTGCACGCAGGTGATTCACGAGAAGCTCGGGATCAAGCACGGCTGCATCACCACCATCCACAACATCACCAACACACAGGTGCGTGTGCCAGGTGCACCAGTGCTAGGGCGCAACTGCGAGAGACGCTCAATCCCCGCCCCCTTCGCACACCATAAGTACCCTAGCATACTGATGCCCTGCCCTCTTCCCTCCCCACACGTGTGCGCAGACGGTGGTGGATGCCGTCAACTCCAAGAAGGACGACCTGCGCCGCGCCAGGTGAGAGACAGCGGCACTTGCACACTTGCCGTTGCCATAGCCGGGGGTGCGCCGCGCAAGGAGAGAGAGAGGGGCAGCCAGCAACGGGCAGGCTGGAATGCGCAAGGGGCTGGCTTGTAACCCACGAAGGAGGCGGCCATCACCTGCACCAGTGTGATGCCGTGTGTGCGTGTGTGCAGGTCGGGCATGATGAACCTGGCCCCCACCTCGACGGGCTCTGCCACCGCCATTGCCCTCATTTTCCCTGAGCTCAAGGTCAGCACAGGGGCACTAGGGGCGTACGAGAGAGGACAACGTCAGCGCGCGCCCAGGCAGAGCTGGAACTTTCCTTCGCACAAGGCTCCCTTCAGGTCCCTTCACCTTTCGACACGCAAGCGGGTGTAAAGCCTCAGCTGCTGCTCTGCCTCCCACCACACTGTGTTCACGCTGCTGCAGGGCAAGCTGAACGGCCTGGCTGTGCGCGTGCCGCTGACCAACAGCAGCATCACCGACTGTGTCTTTGAGGTTGCCAAGCCCACCTCGGTGGAGGAGGTCAACGCTATGCTCAAGGTAAGCCATGAGGCCCGGACTGGTGCAGGAGTGCCGCGTGCAACGGCCAGGTCTGATGCCCAGCGTGCATACGTCATCTCGCCCACACACACCCTGCTGCCTTGAGTACCACGGCCGCCCACCCACACTGTCTCTCTTTTTGTGAGCACAGGAGGCCTCTGAGACGTACCTGAAGGACATCCTTGGTTACGAGGAGCAGCAGCTGGTGAGCTGTGACTACATCAACGACGTCAGGTCCAGCATCGTCGACGCACCGTGCACCCAGGTCATCGACGGCACCATGGTCAAGATCTACGCGTGGTGAGGCCTGCTGTGATGCCGTCACTTTGCAGAGTTGGCACATTGCACCAGCCTCCCTGTCAGCGCTGCTCATATGCCTGCCCGCACATGCGCCATCCCTCGTGTGTGTGCTGCACCCCACCCACCCCCAGGTATGACAATGAGTACGGTTACTCCGCCCGGCTGGTGGACGTGGCGCGCATGGTGGCAGCCTCCCTGTGAGCAGGCGACTGAGCCACTGGCAGGTCATATGAGGATCTGTTGGCCTGGTTTGGCAACTTGCCTGAGCTGGCCTGAGCTAGCAACCCCTTGGACAGTGTCGGAACGAGGCTTCCACTGCTTGGTGGCGTTGTTGCGGCCGCACACAATGGAGCACCAAAGACACCACTTGCATTCACTGCCCAAGGTTGGAAGCGCATGGGACGCGCGCATTGCCAGACACACACAGCTTAAATTATGTGGCTTCACAGTCTTTTACCGATGAGCCATGCAAGGTCCGAGGAAGGCGCGGCAGCAGTACGAATGTAAAGAATTCATTTGATGCACTTGGTGTCAGCGTCATGATTGCTTGGGCGCAGCCACGTGCGCCGCGGCCAGTGCCATGACGCCGGGAAGAGGGTGTCCCTCCACCAACTCCAGGCTGGCGCCCCCGCCCGTGGAGATGTGGGAAAAGGCCTCGCCCAGGCCCACCTCCTTGACAGCGGCAGCGCTGTCACCACCTGCATCGTGTGTGCCAACGCCAGCGCATGAAGCAACTGTGAGGAGGCACGTGCCTCTCCAGGCGCATCACATGCCTTTGGCTGACAGGAAAGCACGCACCTCCGACAATGGTGATGGCGCCCTTGGTGGTGGCGGCGGCCATGGCCTTGGCCACAGCCAGTGTGCCAGACGCAAAGGCAGGCACCTGTGTACGCAGCAGGCCATCCGAGGCCGTCCGTGAGTGTGTGTGCCACTTGCATATTGGGGCAGCCTGCCGCCGCGGCACGGCACCAAAAGTCTGCGTGGACTGCTTCCCTGGCACCAGCCTTCACCACCAGGGCCCCGAGGTTTCCAGGGAAGCTCACCTCGAACTTGCCCATTGGCCCGTTCCAAAAGATGGTCTTGCAGCGCACCAGCGCGTGAGAGAAGGCGGCCTCAGACGCAGGCCCAATGTCCACGCCAAAGTGGCCTGCGTGGGCGTGGTGGCAGCGGGAATGGGTCAGCAGGATGATGAGGCTCGGCCGTCTACACATGACCGTGTGCTGGTCCACAGCCAGCAATGAGCAGCGACAAGCACAGCAGTGCAGCGCACCTGAGGGTAGGCACGGGTGGTCTGGCGAGCAGCACGAGCGTGTGAGCACCGTCACGTCCATGTCCTTTGGCGCGTCAAGCGAGAGGGACACGCGCACGTCGCACGGCAGCAGCATCTCCACACCGCGCTCACGGGCCAGCTCCAGCATCGCCTTTGCGTCCTGCACACGGTGACCAGTACGTGCACCAACAGGGCAGCGATGTGAGCACCTGGCTTCAGGTGCAGGAGGGCCACACCTCCCACAGCCCGCCTTGCTTGCCATGTCCTCCTGTCTCCCCTCCCCTTGTGGCTCACCTCAAGTCGGTCCTGCTCCACCTGCGTGGCGCCCACGCTGACGCCCTGTGCCGCCAAAAAGGTGAAGGCCATGCGCCCGCCCACAAGCACCACATCAGCCTGCACAACAAGGAGGTCACGACAAGAAGACGACAAGAATCAGAATCAAGGGCCGTGGTCAGTTAACCGTCGTGTGGGCCCATTCCTCACTGCCCCGCCCTCCCCACCACCCTTCCTCACCTTTTTGATGAGTGACCCCAGCACCCCCAGCTTGTCCGCCACCTTGGCACCGCCCACCACCACGGCAAGGGGCCTGCACACACACCATGTCATCAGCAAGAGCACCAACACAGTAGGGTCCCTGTGCGCCCCAAGCAACAGCAAGCACTAGCCTTGTTGCGGTTGCACCATTCCTGGCCAGCGGATGGCCACCGCGAATAGGCCCCGCGCACCTGACGGGCTCCTCCATGTGTTGCATGAGGAAGCGCAGTTCGTGGCGCACCAGGGGACCGGGCAGCGCCAGGGGTACCAGCGGCACGATGCCCTGCACACACGCACTCACGCACGTGATTGCCGTCGCCGCGTGTCTCCACACCGCAGCCTGGCGTCAAGCAAAGTGGATGCAAAGCTCACGCACCGTGACGCTGGCCTGGTCGCGGTGCATGACCCCGAAGGCGTCGCTCACGAACACGTCCGCCAGGGCCGCCAGCGCCTGGGCAAACGCAGGGTCGTTGTCCACCTCGCCCGCGTGGAAACGTGTGTTCTCCAGCAGGCACGCCTGCAGCTCGCACACTCATGCTTGAGTCCAATGTGAGGGACTGTACTACGCGCGGATGTGCTTGACGCTGCTCGAGACTGTGCGCACCTGCCCAGGCTGCAGTGCGTCCACCGCTCCCTGCGCCCGTGCGCCAATGCAGTCCTCAGCTAGGCCCCGGAAGGAGTCCGCGCCCAGCTCCTGCTGCAGCACGTCCGCCACTGGCTTGAGCGTGTCGTTCGCCACCATGGTGCGCCAGTCCTGCTTCGCTGGGTTGGGACGCCCAAAGTGGCTGGCAATCACCACCTGCACGATGTGAGCAGCATAAGCATGCTCACGCGGTGCCCTGCTGAGCTCCTGCTGCTGCCCTCCGCCTCCCGGACTCTTGTACCTTGGCCCCGGCGTCCAGCAGCAAGCGCACGGTGGGCAGCACGCCGTCGATGCGCGAGCGGTCCCGGACCGCGACCGTGCCATCCGCAGCTGCGCGCACTGGCACGTTGAGGTCTGCGCGGAGCAGCACCACCTTGCCGCGCAGCGCGGCAGCGTGGGCGCCCAGGTCGCGCTCGGGCGCCAGGAGCGTCCTGGACGCGTCGGCGAGCGTGAGGGCTGCAGTGTGTCCGTTCGCGCCGTTCGCCATCGTGTTCTGCGCTTCTGAGTCCCTGATTCCCGACCTGTACCTCCACCTGCTTCACGTCATACAAACGGGCAGGCCAACAGGACAAGGACATACCACCAAGCGAGGCAATCCAACGGTCTGGGCGCCCAATGGCTGGCTGGTGCCCCCGGGTGCCGCGTGCGGAGTATGTGCTGGCGAAGATTCCCGCCAGCAGGGCGCGGGGCGGTACCGTCCGTACCGCTTGCATGATCATCTCAAACCAACAAACGCCTCCCAAGCATCGCCCCGCCCGCCGCCGTCAGCGCCGCCGCCACAAAGTTGACCCCGTGGTTGTTGAGCAGGGGCACCCCGCTCAGGCGCCTGACGCCCGGCCCAGGCTGGCTCACCACCAGGCGGCGCTCCTCGCTCCACCCGCTGAACTGCACAGTGGCGCCTAGCAACGAGTCCACGAACGACCCTACCAGGCCCAGGCCCCCACAGAACGCCAGCAGGGAGGCTAGGGGCTGTGGTGGAGCTGCTACTGACGCACCGCTGCTGAGCAGGCCCGCCCTGGACAACCATGGCCACCGTGCTGATGCCTGAGAGGTGAGCCACCACACCGCTCCTATGCTCAGGCCCCCAGCCACGCTGGCCCCCAACCCCAGTGGTGAGACGCCTCCGTTGGTGCCTGGTGGGACGGGCCTGCGCCAGGGTGCCGTGATGAGGCGTGGGGGCGTGCGGGACAGCACACCTAGCTCTGAGGACCACGTGTCAGCCGTGGTGCACGCGTAGTGGGCCTGCAGCAAGGTGTGGTGGGAGTCAGTGAGGGCGCGTGTGACTTGATGACAAGCGATGCATCCTCGGGCCTGGGCTTCCTCATTGCTGCCAGGCCCGCCCTGACATGCATGTGGCAAACACTCCAGGTCGCGAGCAATGGGGGTGCAGCTGCTTGGCATTCAGCCTCTGACCAGACCACCAACCCACACCCACCCACCAGGAAGGCCGACGTGCACACCAGCACCACAGCCGCCTCCTGCCCAGGGTCCTGCTGCTGCTGCTGGTGCCGTGCTAGCCCTCCCAGTACCAGTTGGGCGAGGATGGCCGTCGCTGCCCCCGCGCTGTTGGCAAGGACCTGCGGACGCGCCAAGTTGCCGTAGCATGTCTGGCTAGCTCATGGCAGGAGTAGAGCAGCCCACTGCACTGTCCCTGGGTGCTGGCAAGCGTCCCCACGGCGACACACCTGCACCCCGGTGCGCTGTCCCCCCTCCTTGTGCCCCTCCTCCAACTGAGCCTTGCGCGCCGACCCCACGCGTGTCAGCTGCAGGCACGCCAGGGAGCACTGAGGTGCGTGAGGTGACGTGGCGTGGTTGCGCGGTGTGTGTGTGCGGACGCGTAGGGTTGCCTGCGCACCTTTGAGGAGCTGAGGTAGAACCATATCAACGTTGCGCCGTGCTGCAGGCCAGCAGCCATGTGCAGCCAGCCTACCGCCACGGCGATGGCTGCGCCGGAGCGGCTGAGCGACTTGCGCTTGTATCCGCGCGCTGCCATGCACGCTGCCAGCGCCAGGGACCCGGAAGCCCACAGGACTCTTGCCACCGCCATGTCTACTGGTGCCGCTGCCATTGTGCTGCGATGTGTGCTGATCTGCCACAGCATGGAGAAACTGATCCTTGTCCCAGCAGAGCGCGCCACCATTGGCGATCAGCAGGCGCGCATAGTCACACACACGCACGGTCGCAGCTTCAAGATGCCGAAGACTCTCATCGGCGTGATGGTGCGCAGACGCTGCTGCGGATGGACTCCGACGGGCGCTGGGGGGCACTGCTGATCGCTGCACCAGCCCTACTGCAAACCTGCAGGGCCCTGACAAGGATGCTGCTAGCGAGACGCTGGCGGAGGAGCTGGGCAAGGCGCTGGCGGAGGCGGGATACGTCGTGCTCACGGGTGCGCCGCCAGATCGACAATGGCATGGGTGTGCGCACAGCAGGTTGCATTGGGGATGATGGCATGCGAGCGCTGCGTGCCCATGCGCACAGGTGGACGCAACCGCGGCGTGATGGCCGCCGCAGCCAAGGGCGCCAAGGTCCGTCCACAGCATTGCACAGTCGGGGGGCACACTGGCTGCAGATGCACCTCCTGGACACGTGCAGGCTGACAGCATGCCGGTTCAGCGTCATGTGCAGGCGGCTGGAGGCACCACTGTGGGCGTGCTGCCGGGGGACTGTGCCACCGAGGTGTCGGAGCACATCGACATCCCCATTGTCACGGGGCTGGGCAGGTGAGGACGACGCAGGCCTGGCACTGTCAATAGCAGGGGGGCACACCGGGCGTTCTCCACATCACCACTTCACAAGCAACGCACCAAAGGTCACTTTGTGCTCCGCTGGTCGTGGCCCCATGCACCTGCAGCGCCCGCAACAACATCAACGTGCTGTCCAGCAAGGTGGTGGTGAGCGTGGGCATGGGTCCAGGTACCGCCTCCGAGGTGGCACTGGCCATCAAGGCGGACAAGCACGTGGTGCTGCTGCAGGTGAGAGTGGTTGGGGGTGAAGCAAGCAGTGGTGCTGCTGCAGGTGAGAGTGGTTGGGGGGTGAAGCAAGCACGTGGTGCTGCTGCAGGTGAGAGTGGGGGGTTGAAGCAAGCACATGGTGCTGCTGCAGGTGAGAGCGGTGCAGGGGTGACATGCGAGGCGCGTGTGCCACGCGTAGCGGGGCAGGACTGTCATGTGTTGCAGTTGCAGTTACAGGTGAGCTGCACTGCACACCTGCACTGCACACCCACTTCGCGTAGCGGGGCAGGACTGTCATGTGTTGCAGTTGCAGTTACAGGTGAGCTGCACTGCACACTGCAGTGTGGTGCCCAGTGCAGGCCTGGGTGGCAGGGAAGAGGAGGGCGCAGCACGTAGCACGGCTCAAACAGCCGCCCCGCGCGCCCACCCAACCGGATGACAAAGTCGTGACGTGTGTGTGTAGCATGCGAAAGTGGCGGCCTGTGGTGCTCTCCACCGCTTGCGCAGGCGAGTGAGGAGGCTGTCAAGTTCTTCACGTCCCTCCAGGCCGCCCACGTGCACGTGGCAAAGGACGTGGCCGCCGCCATCTCACACATCAAGTCGGTGCTGGCCTGATCATTGGCTTTGCACTCTTGTGCCCGATGCGCGACTTGCGGTCACCGCGCTGTGACCTGAAACTGCGCCACGACGAGGAAACTGAGTTTGGTTTGGTGGCTCACCGTCACCAGCAATAATCACGGACTCGCTGCCTGCCTGGGTGGGGTTGCAGCGCGGAACCCCGTGAATTCACTGCAAGCGCACGCGTCCTTATACACACGTGTCATGAAGCAGGGGCTGAGTCACGTGATGCCTGCTCCAGCCGCTCAGCCACAGCAGCCTCAATGCGCCGCTGCAGCAGCTGCCGCTGTGCCGCTGGGCTCGCAGCTGCGTCCCACTCCTGCGGTGCACACACACGCGCGGGCATGACCCATCTTTCAAGCACGCACATCGTCAGCCTCCCCACAAGGACACACACGTTTGCACACAATGTGGGATCCCACATTGTGCTGCTGGGCACGATGACACGATAGCAACGGGAGTATGTCGCCACAAAGCACCCCACCGTGGTCGGCGCACCTGTGTGCTGATGGAGACGAGTGCCCAGCCCAGCGCCTGCAGGTGCCGCCGCTTCATGGCAGTCGGACCTAGCACGTGCGGCTGCGCGCTAATCGGCCTGCTGCTGGTGGTGGCGGTGGTGCGGGTGGCGGGGCCTGGTGTGCGGCTGAAGTGTGTGGGCCCGTCGGCCTCGATAGCCACCTTAAGGTGCGGCAGGCTGACATCAATGGCATACCCTGCGCACATGATGGCATGAAACAGTAAGTGCAACCTGCACCTCCAGGGTGTCAAGGCCCTGGCCTGTGCGCCCAGCGTAGTACTGTACCGCCACGTACCGCTGGACACGTCCTCCATCACGTGCATGTGCCTGAGCGCCGTCACGGCGTTGGCCATCTGCCGCTGCGCCGCGCTGTGGCCCGCCACCACGCCCCGCGCCACGCCAGGCCCAGGCGCTCCACGCAGCGCTGCACTGCCAGCAACAAACGCACGCTGTGCGGCGCGCAGCAGGGCCCGCGCTGCCTCGTCCCGCTGCTGCTGCTGCTGCTCCGTCAGCGCTCTCCCTCCACCACCATTGACTGCCTGTTGCTGCTGCTGGGGGGTGCGCAGGCAGGCGATGGCAGCGGTGATGCACGCCTCACTGATGTCACGCCCGGCTTGCAGCACCTGCTGCTGCTGCTGCTGCTGCTGCTGCTGCAGCTGTGCGCCTTCTTCTTGGCACAAGGGATCCAACGCTACCGCCAGTGCCACCTGCACTCACGCACACCAACACACGTACTCTCAAGACATGAGTGAGGGGATGCAAGGACAACGCGTTTTGCTGTTGCTGCAACACTGTCCTTGGCCCTCTCCCGCCCAAAGAGGAGCGCACCTGCCACACTTGTGTCAGCACCACGTGTCCCGCAGCCGTGACCCTGTCCCCTCCCGCCCCCAGCAGGCACCTCCACGCCTCCACAAAGGCCGGGTGTGAGGTGCGCCCCAGCACTGCCAGGGACCAGCAGCAGCTGGCCAGTTGTGGCACGGTCAGGGACCGCACGTCACCTTGAACTGCACCCGTGCAGCAGCAACAGCACCACCACCACCACCACCACAGGCGCTGAGTTGATCGCAGTGATTCTGCAGCACGAATGCAATCGTTGCAGGAGAGCCAGCAGCAGATAATCGCTCGTACCTTGCATTCCGCTTGGAGCAGCTGCTGCCCTGTTCCCTTGTGCGGATGGTGGTGCAGGCAGCCGCCAGGCCCAGTCCGCCGGCAGGGCGTTGAGCAGGTGCGTGGGCTGCTGCCCCAAGGTGGCAAAGCCCCACAGCACCTTGGACACCTCGGAGGGGGGCAGGCGGGACAGGCCACCCGCCTGCACAGCACAGCACAGCACGGCGCATGCGGCGTGTACTTGCGTGCTGGGGCACACGCCTGCACCACAGTGCCACCACCCGACCTGCGTTGCTCCTACTTCAGCAAAAATGTGGGGCGGCAGCTCCTGAGCAGAGACTCCAAAAGTGGGTACTTGAAAGCGACTGACGCCCACAACTAGCCCAGGAGACCACAACAGCAAGGCGCTTACCTGTGCCAGGCCCCTGTCTAGGGTCTGCATGGCGGGGCTCCAGTGCCTGCACGTGGCCAGGGCCCACGCCACAGTGCCCGCCTCCCCAGGGCCCAGCAGCCGCCACCCTGCTGCTGCACCCGCCTCTGCCACCGCCAGCAGGCCGGACATGGACTGCTGCCAGGTGGTGGCACCCGCCTGCAGATGCACACAGGTAGATAGACGCCAGCGTGTAAGAGAGTCTCTTTGTGACCGCAGCAGCAGTGAGACCAGCGTGTGTAGGGTGAGCGAGGTTCAGTACCAGAACACCGCTCCCGACGCAGCAGCAGCAGCAGCAGCAGCAGCAGCAGCAGCAGCAGCAGCAGCAGCTTGACCCTTACGCACCAGCATGGTCATGGCTCCCAAGCCCCAGACGATGGTTTGCACCCGCATGCGCTGCACCTCCTCTTGGGTAGGCGCCGCGTCACCCTGCTGGGCGGTGGTGTTGGTGGTGCAGTGGGACAGCACAGGCGCAGGGACAAAAGGTGAGAGCGCTTGCTGCAGCGGCACAAGTGCTCACAGGCACCACAAGTGAGGCATGCGTTCCAAGCCTCAAGCAACGCTCAGGTAAGCATGTGATGATGAGCGCACCTGCACATCCAGCGGTGCACCGGGCGGCCCGGGTGACCCACCCCCTCCCGGCTGCTTGCCCTTTTGGTAGCGCTGCAGCAGCGCCTCATACTCGTCCCCTGGGCCAAGCGGGGCGGTGCCTGCTGCTGGGATGGAGGCACCCTGACGAGAGGAGGCGGGGGGCGCCCACACGGCCGCCACGTCACCACCACCACCACCACCATTATCCTGCTCAGTGGGGGCCTGAGGGGGAGTTGAAGGCGGCAGCATGGGTGCGGGCGGTTGTGGTGCTGCTGCTAGTACCTCACTAGTCAGGTCGTCAGGTCGTGGCGCAAGCGCTTTATCCTGAGGCCAGGTCACGCGCACCGCGCCCTGCAGCAGCCCACCACCGCCTGCTGATGGTGATGGTGGCACGTGGCCGTTCATGTGGCCTGGCGGCTTGGGCAGGTGGTGCTCCAAGGGCGAGGGGGAGGCTGCGCGAGTGGTGGTGGAGGCGGGTGGAGGTGGGGATGGAGGGGGCGGAGGGGGGCTGAGCCACCAGTGCCTGGCTGCTTGTAGGAAGGCCTGCGTGAGGCCGCGTGCTAAGGCGGGGCTGGCGGACTGCTCGGGGCTCAGGCGGGGGGGCAGCACGCGCAGTGCCTCCACCTGCACACAGGAGCAGGCCAGTGGTGGTGGTGCCCACTGGACCTTGGACCTCTCATTCGCCACCATCTAGAGGAGCAAACAGCGAGCTTGTTGCGGATCCCATTAACAGTCCTAAGGTCGCAACCAGCCGCCTGCACCACCATTATTACCCCCTGCCCTGTCCTCCCCCGTTCCCTCCTCACCAGTCCCGCCACGCGCACGTCCTTGCACAGCTCCAGCCTCCTGCCCGCGCTCCACCCCGCCTGCCTACACGCCTGCCCCAGCCCCTGCAGCACCACGGCCGCCTCGGACGGCGCGGGCGCAAGCCCCCACCCGCATGGCACGAGGGTTGACGGGGTTGCGGCCAGGAGGGCGGGGGCGGCCAGCATGCAGCCTGCCTGGGACCACGTGGGCCACAGCAGGGCTGCCAGCTCCATTACGTCATCGGGGCTGGGCAGCGTGCGCAGCACACGCCTGAGCAGCAGCGTGCGCTTGGGGGCCAGGGGGGGGCTTAGCACGGCGGGGCGTGAGGCCTTTGATGCACCACCTTGGGGGGGCGGCTGGGTGCCTGGTGGTGGCGCCTTGCGGCCACGTGGTGATGAGGAGGAGGAGGACGGGGTTGGAGGAGCTGACTTGATGGGAGGGGCGGAGGCGGTGGCACGGGGGGATGGGGAGGAGGGCACTGCAGCAGCACGCGTGGTGGTGTTGCTATTGCTCTTGGTGGTGAGGCGCGCTCCCTTCTGCTGCTGCTGCTGCTGCTGCTGCTGCTGCTGAGCACGCTCCAGGTAGATGGTCCCATCTGGGGAGGTGCGCTCCACCCAGCCCTCCAAGCCAGCCTCCCCCTCCCCTTGCTCTCCCTCTTGCTGTTCATACGTCGAATCACCCTCCTCCTCATCATCGTCCCTGTCCTCCTGGCCTCCACCACCCAGCTGCTGCTCCTCTATCAATTCATGCGTGTGGCCCCCTCCCTCCTCGTCACCCCACACCACCTCAGCGGGCCGGCCCAGCACACGCAGCGCCTCAACCACCTCTCGGTGCCTGCAAGTGACACGACCGCAGCACCGGCACCACCACACAGCCGCCGCATCACTTGACCACCCGCCTGCACAACTGCACTCAACCTGCACCATCTCCTCTGCTAGTCAGCGCGCCACTCACTGCTGGGCGTAGCGTGGCTGGAGCACCAGTGTGGGCCCGCCTGCTGCCGCTGCGCCGCCTGCACGTGCCCCCGCCAGCACTTGACGCTGTGTGGTGGTGGTGTTGATGGTCACGC
The DNA here is from genome assembly GCA_004335735.1 of Chlorella sp. KRBP. NCBI lineage: Eukaryota > Viridiplantae > Chlorophyta > Trebouxiophyceae > Chlorellales > Chlorellaceae > Chlorella > Chlorella sp. KRBP. The sequence goes on along the minus strand of QAXK01002198.1, from coordinate 4,854 downwards.
CGGCAGGCAGAGCGCTGGCAGCTGTCTGGGCACGCGCTGCCGCTGCCGCTGCCGCTGCCTCCACGTCCGCTGCTGCTGCTGCGCCGCGGCTTGGTGCACCTGTGCGTTCACGTCCATGCACACCAGCGGGTCAGGCAGAGTGCACTGCTGCTCCCGCCCGCCGGCGCACATCGTGCGACTTACCGCCACCCTCGGACGGCCCCAGTGCCTGCATCAGTGCCTCCGTGGCGCTGCCTGGCCCAGCATTGAGCTCCCTCAGCAGCTCCAACTCGTTGATGTCGCTGCTGGTACTGGCTGTGGCGCCGCGTGGACGCGATGCGTGTGGCGGCTTGGGACTGGCTGCATCCTGGTCTTCTGCATGACGGCATGACGATCCTCAGGCATGCGGTCATCATGCTGTAGCTCACGCGCACACAGCGTGCGTGCACGCACCTCCTGCCGCACCTGGCGGCACCTCGAGGTCCTCCTCCTCGCGCTCCTCTGCAGCATCGAGCAGCGATGCGTCTCCTCGCCGTCGCGGCAGCCGTGGTCGCAATGCGCCACCGCCGAATGCCGCCCCTTTGCGCTTGCTGACCAGCCTCCTCGCTCGCGCCAGCACGGCAGGATGCAGGTGCACCAGGCGCATCCGCTGGCCTGCTCGCGCTACGTCTGGTAGGAGCTGCATCTTGCTACGTTTGCTGAATCTTGAAGGCGGGGCACACATCACGGACGCAGCATGCCGTGAATGCATGCACGAACGCGTGCCCCGGCTGTCCGACGAAGCAGAAGCAGGAGAAGGATTGGCAGGAGTGCTACAGCGCCATACACGTACACACGACTGGTCCGTCAAAAGATGGTGGCACGCCGCACTGTGCCACCGCCCTCCCCACCCGCGCCCTGCACCGCCCGCGCCACCACCGCCGCCGCCGTACTGCTGGCAGCAATCCTGCCACCCACCTCCCCACTGCCTCCTTGCTGCTGCTGCTGACCGCTGTGCGGCGGGGGCAGGCCCGCCGTCCCCAAGAGCCCGTCATGTGCCGATAGCCTGGCGTGGCGGTGCTTGGACATGAGTGGCACCGCCCCTGAGGCACCCCGCAGGCTGCCACTGCTGACCCCTGATATGAGGTCGCTGATGCCACCACTGTGCGAGGGAGGCCGACGGTGCATGGCCAGGAAGCCACCCGTGGTGCTGGTGCGGTGCGTGACGTTGCCCTCCAGCCCCACGCTGCAGGCGCTGATGACTTGCAGGTGCGTGGCGTCAGGCCCAGGGAGGGTGTGGTTGCCCTGCTGCTGTGTGGTGGTGTTCGCGCCCGCAGGTTGGTGTTGGTGTTGGTGCTGCGGGCGGTAGAATGAATCCTGCCTGGGGGCCACGGTGTCCGGGTCGTGCTCAGTGAGGGGCCCAGGGCCCTGCTGCTGCTGGGGCCAGGGCGGGTGCAGGTGGGCGCTGTGGGGCAGCTGCAGACGGCCAGACGATATGAGCGCCACCGCGTCGCCACTGGCCACCACGTCTCCTCCGGTCAAGGTGCCACTGGCCCTGCCTGCCAGTGAGGTGCGGGGTGCAGCCCCTGCTGCTGTTGGTGCTGCTGTTGGTGCTGCTGCTGCGTGAGGCAGGTCCATCAGAGGGATGACGTGTCCCTCCTTGAATGACCGGCCAGGCGCCAGCAAGCGCCCGCTGGTGGCCAGGCGGCCTGAGGACCAACTCATGATGCCACTGCCTGATGACGATTGGGAAGGGAGGGCCACGCCTGCGGAACCAAGGTACTGGCCAGGGGCAGCCTCAGGGTGCTGGTGCTGGTGCTGGTGCTGCTGGTGTTGCTGCTGGTGCTGCTGGTGCTGCTGCTGGGGCGCTTGTGGCTGCGGCTGGAGCTGTTGAGCAGCACCGCCTGCGCTGTTGTTAATGCTGAGAGGGCCCAAGACACCGTTGTTGCTGGCGGGGCGTATGGCTACCCTGCGCGTGTCACTCGCAGCCGACGAGCGCTCCATCACGTGACGGTACTGCTCAGCAGCCAGCGCGTCCTCCTCCTCCTGCTCGTCACTGCGGCGGTGGCGCCACTGCTGCTGCTGCTGCTGCTGCGCCTGCTGTGTGTGCCCCTTGCCCTGCTGGTGGTGCTGCACCTCACCACGCTCCTGTGATGGCACATGGCCCCCACTCGTGCTACTGGCACCTCCCAGGCGCCCACTACCCAGCTTGAAGCTGCCAGCCAGGGAGGACAACAGCTTGCCCGCAGTGCCCCCACCACCTCCATCGCCAACCCCCGCACCATTACTCCCTGGCCCTCCTAAGACGAAGGACCCACGTGGTTGCCGCAAGCCGCTGCCAGAACTGGCAACGTCGCCCGCTCTCCCACAAAATGATGGGGCACTGCTGCGCCCCTGATGCTGCCGCTGCTGCTGTCTTCCGCCGGCTGTTAAGTGGTGGTCAGTGTCGCTGTCTGACCCGTCGTCCCCGCCTGCGTCCAGGGAGCCCTCCACACGGGGGCTCTCCTCCTCCTCCTGGTGGTGCTGCTGCTGCTGTTGGGGCGGGTACGATGGCAGCGGGGGCTTGCTGGCGGCTGGTGGGGCGCTTTGGCCGTCGTGCGAGGAGCGCTGCTTGGTGCGGGAGAAGGACAGCATGCTCAGCAGCTTGCCGGGGCCTGCATGAAAGAAGTGGGAGAAGCGTGGATTAGGCATCAGCAGGGAGCTCAAGGTGCCCCAACCCGCAAGGTGCCCACAAGCCCGCGACCTACCCTTGCTGGTGCCGCTGGCGGATGGTTGAGGGCCCTGCTCGCTGTTGTGCGCCATGCGCGTGAGCTCCGAGGGGATGCGCACAGTTGGGTCCTGGCCAGAGAGCTGCTGCGACGCCTTCCCGCTGACACTGAGGGCACAGGCGCCTGCGAGGACCAGTGGCCCCAACAGGCAGATGGCAGATGGCTCACAGCAGCAAGCTTGCCATGAGCGCAGGCGCCCAAGGAGCACAGGAGCTGTTGACGCATGCGCGACGTACCTGCTTCCTGCCCGGTGGCGCCCCAAGCATCGCCGTCATCCCCCTGAATGCCCTGCTGCTGCTGCTGCTGCTGCTGCTGCTGCTGCTGCTGCTGCTGCTCCTGGTCCTGGTCCTGCTGTTGCTGCCCAGAAGACCGCTTCCACGAGCCGAGCCTGCGCGGCGAGCAGCATCAGCATAATAGGGCAATTGCATGAAGATGCAGACGCTTGCTCCTGCGTTCGCTCTCTGCCGTGCATTCGCCCGTTCTTGAGTCGGTGCGTCCTGCCGTCGCACCTCTTGAGCATTCCTCGCTCAGGGGGCCAACACCGCAACACTCTGGGGCACAGGGTCCTCGCGCGCGCGCTTAACCCGAACTGCAGAAAAGACCTGCATGCCGGTTTAGGGTGGCGATTTTATCGCGCTGCAGATCCCCTCCATCCCCACTCAGGCGCGCGAAGCCACCAGCAGTGCAGTACCTTGCTCCACGCGTGCTCAGGCGCGACATTGGGACCACTCTGCTCGCACTCCGCCTCTGGTCGTTCCCCACCGCTCATTGCGAACAGCAGGACCACACGCAGGACGCGAGATGGCGACGGCGACGGCCCAGGCCCCCGTAGTCGTCAGCATCCCGAGCTTCGCGGTCCCAGGTGATGCTTGAGGCGGTCTCTGCCGTGCAGAAGGTGCCGCACCACGGCATCGCATCCCAGGCAGAACCGCTCCCACACGCCGCTTCAGACCCAGGAGTGGCGCAGGGGACCTCCAGCGCGTGTGCTGGATGCCTCTTGTCCACACTGCACAGACTATCTCAACAAGCCGCCCACGGGCGAGTTTGTGTTGGACCTGGTGCCCCTCATCACAATGGCGGCGTGCTTCCCCACGCTCGGCCTGTTCTGGCACAAGCGGCGCCATGCCGACCTGGTGAGTGACCTGACTGGCAGCAGCCTGCAGCCAATGAGCACTGGCCAAAGGCCGTGATGATCACTGGTGATCGCCAGGGTGCATGCGTACACAGGTGGCGTACAGCAGTGGGTTCCTGGCGGCCGTGGTGTACCACTGGCTGGCTCTGTACGCGCACCAGGGCCTCAGCAGCGTCTCCTTCCTCGGCATACACGGAGCGGGTGAGGACGCGTTCACTGGCGCACACATCAGGGAGGTGGCACACGTTTGCCACACCATGACGCACCCCAGCATCAGTCAGGAGTCTCAGCGAGCGGCACCTGGTTGCCACACTGGGCACATTGACATCAACATTGACGCAGAGCACCATTGTGCTCCCTACTGCATGTAGCGTGGCGCACCATTGACATCCTGGGCGCCAACGTGCTGCTGGCCAGGACGGTTGGCCACGCGCTCAACGTCGACCACCCCTTCATCGCACGTGAGGGCCTGGTGATGATCATGGCTCACACCACGGCAGGCCACACACCATAGCACCACGGATGCAGGTTCAGGGGCCGTGCTGCCATACACGTGCCACACGCACAGTCCAGCGCGCTCGCGCCTGATCCGTGCTGCCTTGGCATGCACGGCTGGCCACTCCTGTTGCAAGCTTTACACATTCACACCTCCACCCACACGTGTGCACTCACCTCACTCCCTCGCAGTGCTCCCCAACGTGGCGCTGCCCGCCGTCCTCGTCCTCATGCTGGCCTGCTCTCCCGGGTGAGGCAAATGCAAGCAACTCTGAGCTGGTGCCTTACCTTTCCTCGCTGCTGGCCATGGGTGCCTTGCCGTGGCATCCTGCAACCCGTGATGCGAGCAACACACACCGCAAGCGGTGCCCATGGGCAGCACCCCTCACTCACACACGTCCGTGAGCACATCCTATTCCCGTTCTGTTGTTCGTGCTGCCGGTTTCGCGGTCCTGTGCGCATTGTGTGCTGTTGTCCGCAGCCGGCGGCGTTTTGGGCCTT
>QAXK01002197.1:0-24585 GCA_004335735.1 Chlorella sp. KRBP | reverse complement strand
CCATGCAGGCCTCGTCAAGCAAGGTGAGTGAGTGAGTGAGTGCGTGAGGGGCCAGCGTGTGTGGCTCACGGAGCATGCTGCTTCCCTGCCACCGTGTGCTGATGGATGCAGGGCTACGAGATGACCAACATCACGCAGCCGGGCAAACTCTGGATCTTCGTGTGCCAGCCCATCAACTCGTCGCAGCCTTGGTACATCGCAATGTGAGTGCCGCCAGCACTTGCTGGCCACAAATGCTGCCGTTTCGTTTGTTGGATGTTGCTGTCTGCCGGGCCTGGCTGCTTGGCATAGCAGGCAGGTCACTGCGAAAAACACGTGACTTTCCCTCCGGTGCGCTGGACTCTACCGCAGCCGCACTTGTCAGCTGCTTTGCGTAGCATTGGCGGTGCAGGCACCTGGACTTGGGTCATGATTGGGCCGGGACTCTGCCGTGCCGTATGTCACTCCTGCTATATGCGTCACGCCGCATCTGCAACCGCATCTGCAACGCAGGCCGTGGATCATAGCGCTGATTGTGATTGGCGCCACGCTCATCGTCCTGACCACGCTCTTCCTGGTCTTTTACCGCAAGGGCGCGCGCCCCGCCTTCATGCAGCAGTACTTCAACATGAAGAAGCGGCTGCAGGTGAGGCACTGCGCACTGTGACAGGTTGTGCACCGCGGTAGAACTGGCGTGTGAACTTTGCTCTGCAAGGCCTGCCTGGCGACCTTCTTGTGGCCGCTGCAGCGTCATGACACCTTTCAACGCCAGCAGTGATGGTGGTGATGACTACGAGTATCCTGCCTACTTCACCTGGCACCGTGCGCCAAAAGCAGCCGACAGCGGTGCGGCTTGACCATGTTGCGTGTGTGTTGCATGTTGCAGGGAGAGCCAAAGGAGGGCTTTGTCACCATCGTCACAACGGACATCGAGGGCTACTCTGGTATGTTTGGTTTGACGGTTCAGTGGGGCACTTCAGTAACCAGTTCAGTGGGCACGTCAGTGGGCAATGCAGTGACACATTTCAGTGGGCAGCATGGGACAGCAGGCATAGGCATAGGCAGTATCACGGCACAGCATGCACCGCAGATATGGGCAACTGAGCGCGTGAAGGACGTGCCACACTGGTTGACGCTCTGATGGTGCATCAGAGCATTGCGTTCACGGCAGGAGTCTGGTGCTGCAGCCGTCACAAAAGATTGCCAGGCAGGCCTCGTCAAGCAAAAGGTCGCGCTGTGTGTCAGGCTGCCCTGCAAATGCGATGCGTGCCCATGCAGACCTGATGAAGCGTGAGCCTGAGCTCATGGGCAAGGGCCTGCGCATCCACAACTGTGAGTGTGTGTTGAGTTTTACATCTTGGTGCAGCCATCTCTAGCAAGCAGATGAGCATACAGGCAGCACAAAGTGCAGTCCTGGGCGGCTGGCTGGTGCACTGAGCCGCGCGGTGCTCGTCTGCGCATTCATCTGACTGACGGACAGCGGTGCGACGCATGGTCACATGCAGACTGCATCGACAAGGCGCGCTGGCAGTTTTACGGCTTCACCATGGAGCAGGAGGGAGACAGGTGCGCCCCGTCTCCTCTGCCTCTGGCTACCAGTTGGATGGCACGGCACCGTTGCAGCCGTCAAGCCAACGTGTTGACGGCAACCTGACTGCAAAAAGCTCTAACCCTTAGGCTAACCACTGCTCCCCCCCTTAGGCTAACCACTGCTTGCCTTGTGTTGCATCTGCGTGGTGGTAATGGCCGCAGCTTCATCATCGTCTTCCACGAGCCCTTTGACGCAGTGGCCTTCTGCCTCCAGGTGAGCGCCAACCACGTCCCTTATCTTGCCACTCACACGCCCACCTGTGCCTACTCCCCACGTGCTCTCTCGTCGTGTAAATACCGTGCCGATGCCTGCCCTCTCTGCCGTGCGTGGCCCATCATCAAATGTACGTGTCAAATCGCAGTCCCAGCTGCTGCTGCACCGCGTGGAGTGGCCCGAGAAGCTCCTCAACTCGGAGGGGCCCACCTCCTCGGAGCGCATCGCCCGCAAGGGCAGCATGCTCTCGCAAGCCCTCGCCGGGGCTGCACGCATGCTCATGCGCGAAACCGCCGGCGCCGGCGGCAACGGCGGCGTTGGAGGTCACGGTGGAGGTGGTGGAGGTGGTGGTGGTGGTGGGCGCAGCGGCCCGCCCAGTGCGATGCTGACGCCCACGGTGAGCAACCTTGAGGGCGGGGCGTCACCGCCCGCGCAGCATCATGTGAGCACGGCGGCGAGCGGAGGAGGCCAGCGGTCGCCCTTTGCCCCACAGGTGTGTGTGTGGTATGTGTGTGTGTGTGTCGATATTTGCATCTGTTTGGGCGTCTCGGCGCGGCCGGAGCCCACTACTGGGGCGTGTCAGATGTGTGTGCCATGCTGGGCAAGGGTGGGAGCTTCTTATATGTGTTGGCACGTTACTGTTGTTGTCGTTGATGGTGGTGGTGGTGGTGGTGGTGGGCATGTCAGCGGGTGCATGCGTCAGTGAGGCACATGCCGATAACTTGCAGCTCAAGTGCAGCAAGGCTTGTCAAACAGCGCGGTCGGTCTAGAGGTGGCCGTGGCCCTGTTTTGACTGCTTCTCTCTCCTGCCTTGGTGTTGGACGTGAGCAAGCGCGCTCTCATTGAGCACCTCAGCGTGGCTGTGCTGCTGGTGGCTGCATACAGGAGGAGGCTTCCGCGGGGGCCCTGTCGATGAGCGGGCTCAGCAGCCGCTTCCTGAGGGGCAGCAGCGTGCGGCGCAAGGGGCCCTCCGCCATCCCTGAAGACCACGCGGGTGAGTGGCGCCTGTGAGGCTTGATTGACGCCTGTTTAGGTTGCTCCTGCAAGGTGTGCCTCCACCATCCCTGAAGACCACGTGGGTGAGTGGCGCCTGTGAGGCTTGATTGACGCCTGTATAGGTTGCTCCTGCAAGGTGTGCCTCCACCATCCCTGAAGACCACGCGGGTGAGTGGGTGCAGCTGAGGTTCGACAGCTGCAGGTGGCTTAAGCGACAAGCCAGTGACAGCAGACCAAAAGGGCGCGTGCGTACCTTGCATTTAGCTGTGAACGGCAGAAGGGTCGGCTGATTCCTGTCAGACAGGCCAGTTGGCTGCTTGACGCAGCACCCAGCGAGGCTGAACTCGCGCAATCACTTGCTGCCGTGTGGCAAACGTGCGGTAAACATGTGTTCCACCCCTAAACCTAACCGTTAACCCTAACCCGGCTGCTCTGCGGCTGCAGTGTCAGCCACGGGCAACAGTGCATCCGGCGGCGCCGTCACGCCCGCCGTCCTCGAGGCGTCGGGCCTGCGCATGTCCGGCGCCGGGACCGCCATGCGCGCAGGGTCCAGCGGCAGTTTGTTCAACGGCCTGAGAGTGCGCATGGGTGTGGCTACGGGCTTCCTAGGGCGCGGGCAGTCGCTGCGCTCCTCGCCAATCCTGGAAAGGTCCAAAGGTGAGCCTTTCTACCCGCCAGGATTACCGGCCAGGTGTGGGTTGTGTCCCCCTCTCTGATCAGCCCTGAACCGCTTGTCGACGCTCTGCACGCATGCTCTTGTGGTCATTGCCTTTTTACCTTGCCCTCACACGCACAAGGGCTGGCGCAGCCACCGCGTGCTCTGTTCGCACTTTGCTCGCACCTTTCCGCCCCCGCCTGTGACGTGGTCTGACGTGGTGTTGGACCGGCGGCCAAGTCCTCTCGCCGCCCTTGACGCCGGCGGTTGCTGCTCAATTGGTGCCGCAGTGGTGTCTGACTGCTTGCCTGGCGCTCGCCTGCAGTGGTGTCTGACTGCTTGCCTGGTGCTTGCCTGGTGCTTTTGGCGCTCGCCTGCAGTGGTGTCTGACGCGGCAGCCGGCGGGCAAATCCTCGTGGACGGTGCCACCTTCAGCGAGGTCAAGGCGCGCTTGGTGGAGCTGGGCGCCGTCGACCACAACGGCCTCAGCCTCTCAAAGATGAACCTGAGCCGCCCCACCTTGCTGCAGTGGATGCTGGGGCGGCGCAAGGGAGGGGAGGACCTGGAAGCCGCGCTGGCACTAGACATGTGCGTCCCTCTTTTCTCTCCTCGCTTTCAGGCACTTGCTCTCGGTTGGGCTCGTGACGCAGACGCTTGAAGGACTGGGATGTTCGTGCTATTACACGGCAACTGTGGCTCCAGCTCGTCATTATATTATGTTAATTGCATGGCCTCACCACGGGTGTCATGATGCTGCAGATCGCCAGGCAGGCCTCTGTTGCTGATGTGGGGATGCGTGTGTGGGTGGGTGGTGATGTCTGCGCAGGGGCCAGTACGTGCACGCCAGCATGCGCCCCACGCCACACTCACTGGTCACCTCTTCCGCCTTCCTGCCGCCGGGGCGATCCGTCACCAGCTCCCAGGTGGGAACCTAGGGTTAGCGCGATGGAGGCGTACGGAATGGATGGACCACACGACCACAGCGTCGTTTCAAGCGTTTTGTGCGTGCGGGCGTGAAGCACAGTCTCTTGGGCTTGAAAGGGCGGCTGGCCATTGTGGCATCAGTCCCTGATTGTCAGTGACGCCTCTCGGCTGAAGAGTTTTCTGTCTTGCTCGTTTGCCTTTGTGCTGAGGGACAGCTCTGATAGGCCCGCTGAGGCGCCAAACCAGATGCAAACACACACACATACAACACGCGCGTGCTCGCAGGCGGCAGGGCGGGCGGCCAACAGCGCCACCGACGCGGCCGCCAACGCAGCCGCGGCAGGCGCTGATAACGACCTGCTCGCCGGTAACGTAGACAGCACCACTGCGCGCCTCCACATGTTCCAGGTGAGGGCGTTCGGGGGGGGGCGGCTGAGCTTGGGCGGGTGCAGGCTTGTGGGCAGGGGGTGCAGGGTGGAGTGCGTGCAAGCGAATGCATGTGTGGAGGGCGCTGCTGTTGCGCCTGGGCAGGCGCCAGTCCCATTGTCGCTAGCCCCATGGTCGCCAGTCCTATTGTCGCCAGTCCCATTGTCGCCAATCCCAGTGTCGCCCATTGTCGCCAGTCCCAGGCCAAGCCATGCGTTCCGCACTGCACTGCGTTCACAGGTGCTCTGCCCAGCGCTGACGGAGCGCGCGCACCACTTTGGCTCCAAGCTAGCGCTCAAGGACGAGTGGGTGTGCATCGAGCCACCCTACTTCTCCGCACCAGGTGTGAGGATGTATGAGTGCCAGGGCAGGCACTGCACATTCCAGCTTGTCAGGAATCGGAGAGGAAACGGCGAAGCAGCTGCGCCCCTGCTAGCGCACCTGATTTCAGGATGTGAGTGCTGGGGGAGCACCCTCCTCCCAGCACGCCATTGTGAATTTGCCAACTGCGCCCACCCACTCAGCAAGTAGGGACACCGCCATCGTCACCAGCACCCAAGCCCACCTTGCACCTTTCCCCAGACTCTAAACACTCCTCGCCCTCCCCATGCAGGCGCCATGGCAGCAGGCATGGGCCTCGACGCCTCCTCTTCCATCCCCCCCATCACCATGGTGTTTTGCATGGTGGACGGCGCCAAGGACTGGTTCAACCTCAAGGCAGCGGCCCTGGGGGAGGCGCGGGCGCGGCGCGCGAGCGTGCAGCGCACCATGCGGGACGTGCTGGCCAACACCGTCATGGCCGTCAAGGGCGCGTACGTGTGCCGGCTGCAGGAAGACGAGTTCAAGTACATGGTCGCGTTTCCTGAACCAGAGGTGCGGGACGCATCCATGCTGTGTTTAAGGATGCATGACAATGCTCGCCTTAGTGGGATGGGCTACTTGATTGAAGCGATGCGTGTGTGTGTGGTCGCCCTGCCGATGCCAAAGGCCAGGCTGCGCTGCCCAAGCTGTTGAGCCGTCTCAGCAGTCTTGTGATGAGACTGCAGGTAGGCCTTGAGTGGCGACCCTGTGCCTTTACGCGCCGCTTTGCCCCACCACCACCTGCAGGAGGCTGCCAAGTGGTGTTTGCTCATCCAGGACGCGCTGCTGTGGCAGGACTGGCCAGAGTGGCTGCTCAAGCTCGATTCAGCCAAGGAGGAGCGGGACGACAAGGGAGACATCGTCTTCAGGGGGCCCAGGTGTGTGTGTGTGTGTCGATGTTTGCATCTGTTGGGGCGCCTCGCCGGGATGCCGAAGCCCACTACCGTGCGTATCAGATGTCTTGCAGCACTCAGGCACTGAAGATTACAAAGACAAAAAGGTGTGTGTGCAGCTTGTAAACGGGGCTTCTGGCCGCATAAACCACAGCAGCAGCAGGAGGGGTATGTTGCGAGCTTTGCAGGTAATGGTGCGGCAAACAGATGATTGCCGGCCAGGAGGTAGTGCTCTTTGGCTGCCTGACGGTCTGGCCAGCATGTGTGCCTGGTGGGCGGACGGGCGGACATGGGCTTAGCGTGGATAAAGACAGCAAAACGTGCACGGGAACAACCACGCAGGCTGCGCATGGGTCTGTGCCACGGCTGCCCCCGCGCCATCGTGCCCGACCACATGGGCCGCGCGGACTACCACGGGGCCAGCATCAACTCGGCGGCGCGTTACATGGACGCGGCGGCGCACGGAGGACAGGTGAGGAGCCACCACTGCCATCTTTACCATCGCCTTCTCACCATCGCCACATTACCACCGCCACCATCCTCACTATCGCCACCTTGTCCCTGCAGCCCGTTCCACCCGCTGCACTGAAGCGCCCACCACCGCCTCACGCCCCTTCCTCACTCTTGCTCCTCGCCTGTGCGCACCGGCACCTCCTGCGCAGGTGGTGTGCGAGGAGGAGACTGCCAGGGCTGTAGTGGCTCGATGGAACAGCGCCCTGCGCACCACTGACCCTGGCAACAAGCCCTCCCCCGCATCACGCCTCACCAGCACCCTCCCCACGCCAACCCTCCCTTCGCAACTCCCTGCCCAGCAACAGCAACACGACACCACCACCAGCACCGCGGCACACCCAGACGGCTCCCAGCCCTCCACCCAGTACCCTGCGGCACTCTCGCCCTTCATCCCCTCTCTCCCGCACGGTGCTGCGGCTCCTACTATCCTACTCGGCTCCACATCTGCAGCTGCTGGTGTGGCAGGCGGCGGCAACAGCGTGAGCACTCCCAGTACCTCTGGGACAGCCTCCTCGCTCATGCTGCTCCCGCCGTCCAACACGCACCCCGACGAGAGCTCGGGCAGCATGGTGCTGCCCACGCCCAGCGCGCAGCGCCCCGCCTCCACGCTCTTCCCGCCGGCTGCTCGGTTCGCCGGCAGATCCGAAGTGGTTCTGCCCACGCAGAACGGGAGCGGCGCACACACCACCCCTCCTCCTCGCAGGTCAGCTCCTGGCTCCACACCGGCGGACAACCACGACACGGCGACGTTCGCGGTGCATGCCTTTGGCAACGGGACGGCACCGTCACCACAAGCAGCAGAAGCAGCAGGCGGCGGTCCAGTAGGCGTCGGCAAGCAGCTGAACGGCCACGGCGGCGCGGGCGAGGACGGGTCTCCGATCGCGTGGCGGGCCAACAACGCCGCTGACGATGCACTTGCCGCCGGCGCGTCGTCGCAGCAAAGCACGCCGCAGCACCCGACCGTCGTCCACCCCGTATTCCAGTACCCGAGCTTCGCAGTCCGCGGCGGCGACGACGACGTCGGGGTGACCGACCTTGTCCAGAGCTCGGCCGACAGCGCGGGGAACGGTGGGACCAACGCATCCGTAGGTCCCTCAACGCAGCCCAGGAGCGTGGAAGCCACGCGCACTGCGGACGATGTCGACGTGTCGGCGACAGGGCTGGCCGTGATGCCAGCAGTAGCAGCACCGGACGGCGTCGTGGGCCCCTCAACGATCGCGTTGACGATCCCGCCGCTGATCCAGTCCACGTCGGCAGGCACAACAGGCAGCGGGACGCCTGCAGGGTCGACGAGCCCGTCGCTGCTGCTGCCTCCGGCGCCTGCGAGGGTCAGGACAGCCGGCGCGGCAGCGCCACAGCCCCAAGGCATTCTCAAACAGCAGTCCTCTGTCGGCCACAGCGCGTCGCACCTGCCTGCGCAGCCCGACGGGCAAGAGGGCGGGCTCGACAGGCTCAGCGGCGCGAGCGCGCCGGCCGCGTCGCCGAGCGCACAGACGCCGGGTGCAGGAGGCACTCCACTGGTGGGCAAGAAGGCCAAGGGCACCGTCCGCATCCAGGTGCGTGTTTCCTATCACGCCGCGAAAAGTGGCTGTCGCCTCCGTGCTGAGCCTACCCAGCCCAAGGCGAACGAACAAGCACCGCTGTGCGCGCACGCGCTCGCAGGTACCTGAGGTCCCATCAGAGCGCCTCGCCTCAGCCACGGCGCGCGCCGCGGGGCCCACCCTGGGGCCCCCCCTGGCCAGCGCCTCGTCCACCAACTTGGACCGCCAGCCCTCCTCCGCCACCAGCTCCGTGGGCGGCACCGCGGACTTGTTTCGCATGGGCGTGCTGGCCATCAGCATCGGCAGCTTCAGGTTCAAGGGCTCACCTGAGGACGTGCCAATGGTGCAGGTGCGCTGGAACTGGACTGGAAGTAGTTCTAGTGCGGTGAGGCCCTGGTGAGGCCTCGTGGTGCGGCCCTGGTGAGGTGAAGTGTGGTGCGTGTGTTGCGGCCTCTCCCAGGCAGCTCTCTCGCACGCTCGCTCCCTATTCGTTGTTGACTGTGGCTTTACAGCGTGTGAAATCGTCCTTGTCTCGCTGATCAAGCATCGCTCTGAGAGCGCGTATGTGCGCCTGCGTGCATGGTGCGCAGCTGCAGCTGGAGAGCCTGGCCGGTCGCAAGTTCCCCTCGGAGCCTCCCAAGGGCAAGGGCAAACGCGTGGCCGAGGGCACGGGCCAGGTGCTGTGCTCGGCGCCTGTGGTGGATCTTCCCAGCCTCAGCAGACGGTACTTCCAGGCCTGGAGAGCAGCGCACAGGTGAGGGTCAGGGTGGGTGGGGTGATGCGCCTCGCCAGGCTGGCCCTGTGTTCGACCGCAGGCCTCATTTGACAGGGTGAGAGGTCAAGGCCCTTATCATCGTCAGGCGCTCGCGTGTGCTCCTTGCAGGGAGGAGGGCATGGGCATGGCGGCGCCCAGGGCTTCGTCCGTGCGGCGCTGGGTCGGCAACATGGTGTCCATGACCAGTCGGCGCGATTTACAGGTGGGCGCGCTTGCTTGGCTTGGCTGGCACTCCTCCAATTGCGGATGCGGTCTGTGAGGCAGGCCCTGTTGCCCGGTTGTTGCGCGGGCGGACACATCTCCCGAATCCGCCTGGTGTGCGCGATGACCATGGTGCGCGCGCAGGCGGCGGCCTCTCGCCTCTCGCTCGCCACTCCAGGCGGCGCCAGCAGCGCTGCGAGCGGGGGCCTCAACCGGGGCTCCGCCACCGCGGGCTCCAGCTCGCCTAGCCCACGCGTCACCATGTCCAACCTCCTGTCGCGCTCGCGGCACTTCCTCACTGGCCTCGGAGGCAGCCAAGCGGGCCGTGCGTCCAGCCGCAACTACTCGCCCTACGACTCTGCGGCGCCGGACGCTGCGGCGGAGGAGGGCGCGGCGACGGGCGGTGGCGGCACCACGCCTGTGGCTGGGCCTGGCACCGGCGCCAGCGCACCGAGTTTGCCGGCTGGGGGTGGCGCCGGCGGCAGCCCGGCGAAGCCAACAACGGCGGCGGGTGGTGGTCTGCTCGAGCCTCTGCCGGAGAGCGCTGCTGTGGGAGGGCCGACAGATGGTGGAGACGCGGGGGGGGGCAGCTTTGGGCCGCGCTTGAAAGCAGCTGAGGGCGTGCCAGCGGTGGTGGTGGAGATGCAGGCGCAGAGTGGTGGTGGTCGTCAGGTGGGGCCTTGAGTCGGCGCTGGTCGGGTGGCCACAAGTGGCTTTGGCGCTGCGCTGCGCGCTGTCCAGGCCAGCCAGGTGTAGCAAACTTCATATTGTCGGGCAAGCACGTGCGGAAGCAGCAAACGTTTGGCGTGCGCGTGCCTTTGCACTGATTGTGTACACGTGAACGCTGCGTGCACAGACTGCGTGACCCTGTTGCCGCGAGAGGAGGCATGCACGCCTCATTCATATCACCGGCGCTGGCGCCCCGCTTTCTTGGGTCTCCTGGCCTCTTCTTGCTGAACTCGCATTTGTTTTGCTGTTTTGCTTGTCTCGTGGGAACACAACCGTGCAACGAGGCGCTTGCAGCGCACATGCTCGTGCACACTCAATTCATACCCAGGCTCGCAGGTGCCCTGCACTCCCAACAACAACAACAGCGTCTGCTCCCTCCCACTTCCGGCTAAAAACAACAGTGCCACCCACTCGGGCAAAAACGCCGCAACCACAGCTGGCTGGACTGCTCTCTCTCTCTCGTGCCGCGGAACAAAAAGGTCAAGGTATCACGGTGTCGACGTCATCATCACCACGGAGCCATGGCGAGCCCAAGCTGTGCTGTCCGCTGCTGTCCAAGGTGCTCCTCTCTCAAGCTGCGGGACACACGAGCTCGGTCCGCCCCTCAGGAACCACTTGGGAACCACTCCCTCAAGCTGCCCGCCAAGGTGCACTCTGCAGGCGGCTTAGAGGTCGCCCCACTGGTCGTCCTTCTTGGCGTTCTTCTGGTTGCCCGACATGAGCCCGCGCACCAGCGCCGCCACCGCCGACACGGCAAAGAGCACCAGGAACAGCTGCATGATGCCGCCGAAGAACGGGATTGGCACCACGGGGAAGAACGACACGCCAAAGCCGCCGTAGCCAAAGCCGCCAAACAGGGGCGGGGCCATCACGGGGGGCGCCATCACGACGGTGTTGTTCACGACCGTGGTGCGGCTGCTCTGCCTGCAAAGGTAGGAAGGGGGCACAGCGTCACATCAGGTCAGGAGGCTGTGGGCAGACGCATTCTGGGCAGGTGAGCACAGACGAGCGGTCACAATCCGCCGCAGGTCGAGGGCCAGCTCACAGCCGCTGCGCAAGTGCCCAGCTGCCACACTGCGGCCCCACATTGCCACCCATTTGGCAAGTCACTGATGCACTGCTGTCCCTAGCTGCGCAGCTGTGCAGGTGCTGTGTGCGGCTGTGCAGCTCCTTGAGATCGAACGGTCGAGAAGCTTTCGTGTGCAGCTGCTTCCTCGTCTCGGAGCCCACGGGTTCGACGCTGCAGCACGAGCGGATTGAGCAGTGCCTGCCACCGCACTGCTCTCGCTGGCGCTGCAGCGCTGCAGCCGTTGGAGTGTGCTGCTCTGGAGATGCCCTCCAACGCTCCCGCCCCGCGCGCTGCAGCTCCGCACGACGCTACTCACACATTCTGCGAAGACATGGGCGCCTTGCGTGCCTTGAAGCCGCTGGAGCCGCCCACGCGTCCGCTGCTGGAAGCAGCGAGCGCCTCCTCGGGCACGATGGCGCCAGTCAGCATAGCGGTCGCCACGAGCGTAGCGACGGGCAGCGCCAGCGCGCCCACGACGCCGCCATCCTTGTGCGCCTGGCTGCACACGACGCGCGAAGGGATGGTGCGAGGAGCCAGAGGCCGAGAGGTGGCCAGGCCGGCGGGGGCGCGCTGCAGTGCGAAGGCCATCTTCGTGTTGTTGCTGTTGTGGGTCTGCAGGGACTGAGACCGTGCGGAGAACAAAGTCAAGGCCAAACCTCTCAATCAGGGCCGATCGATTCAATCACACGCTGCAAGCCACGGGGCGCCACACTGACGCAAGCTATCTTCTCCACACCCACGCTACGCCCAGCACAGCAAGCCATCGCCCATTCGCAGCTCGCATCTGTCGTGCATCGGTCACCGTCTCCTAATCGCGCGAACGGCCATGCGCCTCTCCTCGCTGCTGCCCACTGCATTCCGGACCTCCGCTTCTCCTGCAGCTGCCTCCAGGCGCGTTGTGCACGGAGCGCAAAGAAGATGTCGGACATCTTGTACACGTCCCGCAAGTCCCCAGTGCACACCTCTGACACCCTTTCACACCGCGCAGGACCGCTAGCGTGCGTGCCATGGCCAGCGGTGCGGCCCCCAAGAAGGTGCTGATTGTGGGCGGCGTGGCCGGTGGCGCATCGTGCGCGGCCCGCCTGCGCCGACTCTCCGAGGAGGTGGAGATCACCATGTTTGAGCGCGGGCCCTACGTCTCCTTCGCCAATTGCGGTGCGTGTGGGTCTGCCTTGCTCCTGGGGCGAATTCGCACAGTGGATGCGCACCAGGACGCCACCAAGCCCGTACGCCGTGGGTGTGTCTGTATGCGTTCGCAGGCCTGCCTTACCACGTTGGCGACATCATCGCGGTGAGTGCATTGGCAGGATTCTCATCTGCTGCTGTCCCTCACGGCCCATCATCTTGACGCGATCTTGACGCCGGGGGGATGCTGGCGTGCACACTGATGCGTGCAGGAGGAGGCCAAGCTGCTGGTTGCCAATGTGGCCAAGTTCAACAGCTGGTTCAACGTGAACGTGAGCGTGACGTGCTGCACCGCCCACAATGCGTGCTGTCACACCCTCCTGTTGCGTCACGCCACCTGACGCACACACGGACTGGTGTCCTCACCTCACCTAAACACAGGTCAAGGAGGGCACCGAGGTCACGTCCATTGACCGTGCCAACAAGACCGTCACGGCCAAGGACCTCAAGACAGGTGCGTGCTGCCCTCTTGTGTCCGCCATGTAGAGCAGAGCAGAGGACCGATGCAAACTGGCAGGCGGGTCCGGGACAAGTGTAAAAAGACTCTCGTGGAACCATGCCTGACTTGCAAACATGCTTTTGCAGGCGTGGAGCAGAAGCACTCGTATGACCACCTGGTCCTTTCCCCCGGTGCCGCCGCCATCAAGCCGCCCCTGCCGGGCGTCGACCTGCCGGGCATCTTCCAGATGAAAACCATCCCCGACACGTACGTACGTCTTGCGCTGCTTCTTTTTGCCTGCTTCTTTTCGCCAGTGCATCCTTGATTCGGCACTTGTCGCGACCCTTGTGTGTGTGGGCGCCAGAGCAGCTCTAACGATGTGCTGTGCCTGCTGCTCCTCACGCGTGTGTGCAGGCGCGCTGTCAAGCAGTGGTGAGTGCCGAGGGCTGCGCAGCAGTAGCACGCCATCGGAGCAGCAAACCTTGCCAAGCAGCGCACCCGGGGGTGTGGCTCTACGCTACTCGCACTGAACGCACTGTGCTTTCTCGCCCACACACAAACGACGTGCAGGATGGCGGCGCACGACGTCAAGCGTGCTGTGGTGGTGGGCGGCGGCTTCATCGGCCTGGAGATGGTTGAGAACCTGCACCATAAGGGCGTGCACGTCTCGGTGGTCGAGGCGCTGCCGCAGGTGCGCTTGCTTGCTTGCTTGTCGTTCACGTGCTGGGCAGCAGGTTGCTTGTCGTTCACGTGCTGGGCAGCAGGTTGCTTCTCGTCCACGTGCTGGGCAGCAGGGCCAACGAGTGCTCAGTGGTGCCCATGAGCAGGGAAGCTGCTGCACTGTTCTGCAGCCTTTTGGGGTTGTGTGCGTAGCATGCCGTGCGGCGTGGCTGATATGGTGATTGGTACTGCGTGTGCAGGTGATGGCCCCCCTAGACCCGGAGATGGCTCAGATCGTGCACCAGCACCTGCAGAAGAAGGGCGTGGAGCTGCACCTGGGCAACGCTGTCGCCGGCTTTGAGCCCAACCCCGCAGGTGGGTGTTGCTCCTCAGGGAGCTTTGCTTCGTCTGCCTGACTCGAGCGTCGCGCAGGATCTGGGTGCGGGTCGCGTGCTTGTGGCAGCTGCAGTGTCTCCGCCAGAGCAGTAGCCAGGAGCAAGACTGAGGCGCCCTTGACAGGTTGACAGAGAGGGGAGCCAAGGAGCTAGAGAAGCATAGGTGCAGTTGCCCACCACCATGCGCATCTGCGGTTGGTGTGCGTGTGTGCGCTTGCCGACGGGGCGGCCCAGCCGCGGCAACCAAGGCAGTATGGATCAGCAGCGAGGAAAGATTAGGCACCAGCCCAGGCCAGAGCATGCAGTCACCAAGTCGCCAAGGCAGCAACCGTCGTCCACACACCGCAGCATAAGGTGTGCGCCTGGTGCACGCGCAGGCGAGGGCCTGATTGTCAAGACTGCGAACGGCACCTCCCTACCCGCCGACCTGGTGATGCTGGTGATTGGCGTGCGCCCCGAGACTGGCCTGGCCAAGGCGGCGGGGCTGGAGCTGGGTGGGCGCGGCGGGATCAAGGTGGATGAGCACATGCGCACCAGGTGGGTGGACGCGTGTGTGCGCGTCAAGCTTGACGCCTGAAGGAGCCGTTCAACGCACCCCACACACACCTGCTTGGTCGGCTGCGTTGACGCCTGAAGCAGCCAAGCAAGCAGGTGTGTGGGTGCGTGGGGCGTTTGTAGCAGACCGGCATGCAGCACTGTCCGTGTGCTGGACGCGCCGTCAGCTCGTCACGTCCTGCGTGCACCCGCTGCGACAATGGAAGGTGTGCGCTGAAAGTCAACTGCTCTTCACGGTGTAGCGTGTTGCTTCGTGTGGTACAGTGTGCCCTGGCCTCCTCCCCTAACTGCGCAGTGACCCATCCATCCTGGCCGTGGGCGACGCGGTGGAGGTCAAGGACTTGGTGACGGGCGAGTGGACGCTGGTGCCCCTGGCAGGTCCCGCCAACAGGCAGGGACGCATTGCCGCCGACGTCATCATGGGCAAGTGAGTGCGGGGACGCTGGTGCCCTGGCAGGCCCTGCCAACAGGCAGGGACGCATTGCAGCCGACGTCATCATGGGCAAGTGAGTGCGGGGACGTGGCCCACTGTTTATGGTGAAGGTTCGTGTTCAGTGTGTTGTATGGCGCAGTGTGTGCAGCAGCCTGGTGAGGGCGGCCTAGCCCCGCATGCACGTCCAGATCAACGCCGGGCTGCTTTTGCCTTCTTGCGCCCCTGCTGGGGCCAAGTGTGAGGCTTGATTCATACCTGCGCTCGCAATCCACACAGAACTGCAAGTGCACATATACAGTAGGGGCGCTGCAGCGAACGGCCACAACAGTGGGCAACAGCGTTCGTGCCCCCGCCCGCCCTACTTGTGTATGTACGATCAGGCTTGCGAATGGACGAACCATAGCCATACAAGAAAGTGCTGAACGGCGCAAAACTGCGAACCTGTGGTGTGCAGGGAGCCGTCAAGCTTCCGTGGCGTGCAGGGCACCGCCGTGGTGGGCGTCATGGGCCTCACGGTGGCTGCCACGGGCGCCAGCGAGAAGACCCTCAAGCGCGTGGGCAAGCCCTACACCAGGGTGTACACGCATGCCAACAACCACGCCGGCTACTACCCAGGTGAGGTGCGGGCGGGGATGGGCGGCAGTGCACTACCAGGCGCAGCAGCTGTCGGAGAGGGTAGCATCTGAGCCATGCGTGTTTCATTGCATGCTGTTGCTTCTGGTCAGGCCTCAGGGCACGTCTGACGCCTGTCTGCTTGACAGCACAGGGGCTTGTCTGCTGCTTTTGGCTCTCTATGAATAGACCCCAAACCACTGTACATGTTATTGTGCTCGTTGCACAAAGGAGCGCCCGCACCATCGTGCCTGTGTGCTACACTCGCGCTGCAGGCGCCACGACGATTGACCTGAAGCTGCTCTTCTGCCCAACCACGGGCACGATCCTCGGCTGCCAGGCGGTGCGTGCGGCACGCGTTCCTGCCTTGATGCTCTTGATCAGGCTTGCTGACGTGGCACCAACTGGGCAAGGCGCCGTGAGGAAGAGCCACACATTTTGGGCGTGCACAGGCGTCGCACCTGGATTGTGTCGCCCTCACGCACTCGCTCAGTGACTGTGCATGTGTGCTCGCGTGCAGGTTGGTGAGGGAGAGGGTGTAGAGAAGCGCGTGGACGTGGTGGCCATGGCCATGCAAAAGGCAGGCACCGTGTACGACTTGGAGGAGGCAGAGCTCTGTTATGCTCCACAGGTGAGCACGGGGCGGAGAGGCTTAGGGTTTGCGCTTAGGGTTTGCGCTCAGGGCTGAGCAGTGCTGTGCGCCACAGGTGCTGCTCCTGAGTTCAGCCAAGTACCTCGCCACCATCATCACTCTACACGCGCTGTGGCTTCGTACGACCTCGGTGCTGCCGTGTGCGCACGTCTTGACCTTTGAAGTCTTTTGTGCCTGCATGCGCGTGTTGCGCACGTCTTGACACCTGGCATGCGTGTGCGCACGTCAAGACCTCCAACACCTGGCGTGCACCTGCACGCGCGTGTCCTGCCGTGCAGTACGGCAGCGCAAAGGACGTTCTGAACCTGGCTGGCATGGTGGCGGCCAACGTGCTGCGGGGCGACACCAAGGTGGCAGCGTGGCAGGACCTGGACATGGAGCTGTTTGCCCCGGGGGGCCCCGCCATCCTGCTGGACGTGCGCGAGGTGAGGAGTGGAGAGGGCTGCGCTGTCAAGTCTTTTTGTTATTCCTTAGCTCACTACCAAGAGTAGTGATAGTATGACCACAAGGTTACCACAGGACTGTCGTCAGCGGATTGGCGTGGTTGGCCTCAAAGGGCACATCGCCATGCACCACCCGCGCGTGCTGCCTGCTGCTTGCAAACCCTCCCTGCCCTGCCCCTGCCCTGCCCTGCAGCCTGGCGAGATTTCCAAGGGCGCCGTGCCACACGCCGTCAACGTGCCCCTCCCTCAGCTGCGCGCCAAGATTGCTGCTGGCGGTGGCTCCGAGCTGCCCCCCGGCAAGCCCATCTACGTCACGTGCGCCGTGGGCCTGCGCGGCTACATGGCCTCGCGCCAGCTGCAGCTGGCCGGCAGGGACGTGGTCAACATCACGGGCGGGTTTAGGTCGTGGGCGCAGCTCAAGCACAGCACCGCCAAACTGTGAAGAGGCTCAAGCACAGCACCGCCAAGCTGTGAAAGAGGCCCAATCAAGCGACAGCGCCACACCGGCCCATGATCCGCCTTGGGGCAGGGAGGCAGGCTGTGGCTACGAACTGCCCTAGGGCAGGGAGGCACGACAGGCCGTTGGCGGCAGCAGCCTTACGAAGAGCATGATTTGGGCGTGTGCGTTGTGTCTGGCTGGCGTCACGCTGCATCCGTTACGTGATCTCAGATGCAGATGCTGCTTTGTGCGGCGCATTCAGTCTCTTGCGTTTCATTCATCCATGGTGCCGAGTCTTTGGGGGGCCCTGCCAGTGGAAGAAGAGCACTGCGGCTTGCCGACACGAAGACTCCTTTGATCACTTTGCTGGGGACGTTGTGGGTGCGAGAGCTGTTCCTGCCCTTGATCATTAGTGTGCATCCTTTGCCACCTTGCCACCGCGCCATTTTCTGCATTCGCCCACCACCCTCCATCCCTCGGCGCCGTGTTGTATGAGGTTGCAGGACATGTGAGCGCACAGAGACAATGTGTCCGGTTGCGCGCTCGGTGCATTTTCAAAGGGCAAGGAGAGTCCAGCGCTACAGTGGGTTGGGTGCAGTCAGCCTGCTCAAGAAGGAAATGGGAACATGAAGAAGAAGCGGTCAATGCACATGCAATCTGTTGACAGTCAAAAGCGCCCAGTAAGAACAGTGCAGACTTCGGGGCGCCTCCAGCCAAACTGGCAGGCGCCTGCCCCAAAGCGCAGGCACAGGTCAAGAGGAAAGAAGGGTGAAAGAAGGGCCAGTCAAGCGCATCGGGTCATTGGTGACACGGTTATGGTCAAGATGTTGTTGTCAGCGGCTGCGTCTGTTGTCGTGAAGCTTCAACGTTTTGCGGTGCGTGCTTGAGCTGGAAGCACGGGCGTGCGGGAGGCGGGAAGCAGGAAGCTGCGGTGGGTGGGCAAAGCGCGTATGAACGAGTAGTCAGCCTCTCGTCCACATCATGGACACACGTCATGGGAGCAAGAGGAATATGCAAGAGAACACTAAATATCCGCGTCATTGTTAAAGTTGAAGTGAAGTACCAGGCAGGCCACCCTGCGCGCTTCCAGCTTCGGGACAACCTGCCATGCGTCCGCGAGATTGAAGAACTGACTACGGTAAACGGTAAATACTAGACGTGTTAAGCGGCGCTGGAAAGGACGGCAGAACAGCGGGAAGGTCTTCCAGTGTGCGCGCGTAAAAGGTCAACTTCCACTGTCTCTGCCACCTCACGATTGGCATCCCCACCCCACCCTCAACCCACATGCAGTGAGTAAAGACGCAGTCCAGTCAGCATCATGAGATGGGAAAAGCCCACAACCAGCGCGGTGCGGCAACAGCATGGGCTCTGGCCTTCTTGACTACTGTCGTCAACATCATTTCTAGGCTGGTGGTGGTGTGAGCGTGTGTGTGCGTTGCCACTGCCCTGCAAACACTCTCAATATGCAGCTATACAACTCGCAGTTTATTTCTTACTACGCTTACTACGCCGCTCCGTGCGCAACCTTGAAAAGCTAGTACTCTAGTGGCAGGCAGGCAGGCAGGCTCACTGCGGGAGTGACCTTCCCAAGCGCTTCCAAGCCCCAAGCCACGACAAAACCTCCGCACATTCCGCCCCAAGGACCGGCCGCAAGCCTGAGGGTGCACGCAGGGCTTGTCCTGCCGGCGCGTGTGCATCATCATCATCATCACCATCATCATCATTCACACCTCCCTCGCGGCGCAGCGCAGTGCCATACACAGCCCGGAGGGATTCAGAAAAGATGCGGTGGCAACCAGCAGTGGGTGGCAGTGCTGCGACGGTATGGCGCATGGCCATCATGTGGGCCAACAGTCCAACTCCGTCTGGCCAAGCAATCACCGTCGCCGTCCACGACCATCCATGACTATCACCGGCACCCCACCAGATCAGTCGCTGAACAGACCAGACCACCCATCATTGAACATTGCTGCCCCTTCAACTGAGGCGTCAGCTTGCGGCACAGGCCAGGCCCTGTGGGTTGTGGGCAAGGCAGGTGAAGCGGGCAGCTTGGTCACACTGCAACAACACTCGGCACGTCCATACCCGCCACAACTGAGTGGTGGCGTGGTGGCCTGAACAACACAAGAGGAAGAAAGCAGGGAAGAGATGGCGCCGCTCGGACAGCCTCAGCCTGGTGTCAGTGGTCTTGAACATGCCCAGCCACGCACCACGCTCACCATGCAGCTTCTGTTTGCAGTGCGCGCCCGCAGGCTGTTCCCCCCGCGCCGCACGCAAAGCATGCGCACCGGTGCATGCATGCCTGGGCAGTACGTGCGTGCATACATGCACACACACACCTCTCAGCGCGCACCAAGGCAGCACACCTCTCAAGCACCGGGGCACAGGCGCTGCATGGGCAGAGCTGCACAGGTGGTGGCCAACATGCAAGTGGCGCGCACATCTGATACACCCCTGCGGTACAAACAGATGTAAATGGAGCCTCTTGCAGGCGGCACCGACTTGGGGCCAGGAGGCACCGTGTCCACATGCCCTCAAACCAAGGCACTGCAAGGGACCCTGCTATCTGGCCCTTTAGGCGCTCAGGGGCATGGGAATCACTCTGTACAGCACTCGGTCGAAAGAGTGCGGCAGTGCAGAGTGAGTGGGGAATTCAGCCCGCACCATCATGATCGCCATCATCGTACCTCATCGCCGTCGTCATCATCATCATCCATCACACTTGCGGGAGCCCTCTGTTGCACATGCGTAGCAGCTGCCATGAAGGTAGGGCAATGGAGGGGCAACGGAGGGCAACATTGGCACAGGTGGAGAGTGGCAAAAGGAGTGGAGAAGGGAGGTGCGGGCGGCGAGGAGGGATTAACGGGCTGAAGCCCAAAGGAGGCGTTTAGAGGCCTCAGGCTAAGGAAGAGGCCGGGGGGCGCAGAGCAGGAGTACAGGCCCCGTCATTGGAATGCAAAGGATTGAGGCGGGGCACGGGGAGGAGAGAGAGAGAGATCAGAGCAAAAACACCTCATCAAGAAAGAAGGGTAGCAAGGCCCCCGCGCTGCCCGCCACACACACTGGTCCCCCATTTGAAGGCTTGTGTGGGCGGCTGGGGGGTCACAGAAATGCACCAGCACCAGCAAGTGTGTCAGTCAGCGGCTGCATGAAAGGCTAGCCAGTTCACTACCAATCTCCGTGGCCACCACGATGGGCAGAGCTGCGCCGAGTTTGTGTGCGCTACACTGTGCAGCGCTCTGGGGCGGCTCTTGGGGAGGAGCGAACTGCAGGCGGCAGCTCTGGGCACTGGCAGGCAGCCCGCCACCGTGCACGCCTGGGCAGGCACATGCGTGCCGTGGGCACACGCGGCCCCACACGCACACACTGCGGTCACCGCGGCTGGGCCGCCCCGTTTGCAAGCGCACACACACACACACTGCGGCTGCGCTGTGCACAGGTGTCGTGGTAGTCAGGTATTTTGTTTTGTGGCCCATTTCCGGAATTTTCCGGCATGAGCAGAGAGGCGTGTTCATCAGCTACGTCGTACCCACTATGCAAACCACTCACGCACACAGCGTTTGCCCAGACGCACCAGGCTGCACCAGGTGTGCAGCTCGCTGCCAAGCTCAAACACACACTTCAGGGTGTGCTTGGCCCATGGAGCTGTAGGCCTCGCAAACACACACGCACACACTACGCAATCAGCCGTGCATGAGTTGTGGGCCTGAGGGCCCTGCGCCACGCCCTCACGGCGCCCTAACCATGCACAAACAGAAACAGTGGCTTGCCCCCGCCCATGCCTACGCGAAAGAGTATGAAGCGACCCCCATCCAAGTCCACCAAGAGTATGAAGCCCGATTGATGTGATCGACAACCCTAGCCCATGACTCATGGAGTCCCAGGCAGGCTGCTACGCTTTGCTTTGCCTGCCGGCTGCATACGAACGCCTGCCGCCTCCCTCCCCAGTACGAGAGCGAAGCAGAAAAGCCCACCAGCACCAGACGTGCAAGCCGGCGGAGGTGCACGTCCGCAGCCACCAACGCGGCCGCCGCAGCCGCAAACACCAACAACGCCGCGCCCGCATCACACGCTGGCCTCAGCATCGTGCTGCGGCGCCCGGCGCTGCCTCCGCGCTATGCCGACCTGCCCCTGCCTCTCCCCCTCCGCCGCCGCCACCTCCTCCCCACCGTCATCGCCCTCACCCGACGACTGAGCCGCAGCCATGCTGCTGTAGCTCCGCTTCGAGTCCCTCTTGAACGGGTCCCAGTGCACTGGCGAGGGAGGGCAGTGCTGCAGCAACGCCTGAGAGGAGCCCCACGCCGTCGCCGGGCCAGACAACGCACCCAGGCTCACCACATCGCAACGCCCACTACCACCGCCGCAACCAGACCCACGTCCCAGACCCGCAGGCTCCCGGTGCGCCAGCCCCGCGATGAAGCTGGGCAGGGAGTGACGCTCAAAGGGCAGCTGCTGGTGCTGCTGCTGCTGCTGGTGCTGCTGCTGGTGCTGGTGGTGGCTGGTGACGGAAGGGCGGCCCAGCTTCACCATGCTAATGCTTCCGAAGCCGTGACCGCCGTCCGCACTCACCATGCTCACGTCCTCTGTCGCGGCGGTGGTTGCGGCGGCGTCAGCCGCGGGGTGCAGCGTCGGCGTGCGCACCATGGGCGCGTCTAGGGCTTGGTTAGGGTGTGGGACGTGCACGCGGAGGTCCAGGCTGGCGGCCGGCGGCGCGTCGTGCGCGGTGTGGCCGGTGGTGGCGTTGAGGGGGGTGTGCGGGGCGGTGGCGCATGGGACCAGCGTGCGGCCGGCGACCAGGAGAACCGGGTTAGCGTTGGCGTTGTGGCAGGGTGCGTGTGTGGTGGTGGGGGCGCCTGGCGGCGTGGTTGAGGCGGGGGCGGGAGCAGAGACGGTGGGGTGTGGGTCCATGAGGATGGTGGAGGGCGTGGAGGCGTTGCGGGTGAGGGTGTCCCACGTCTCGAGGGCTAGCCGCGTACGCCTGCGCGGGTGGAGGCAGAGGGTGAGCGGGGGCGATTGGCTGCTCATTCCAAGTGTGTGTTGAGGTTCCAGGTGTTGGGCGAATGCGCAGCTGGTATGCAGGCAGCCCTCCGCTGAACAGGTGAAGGCAGAGGGTGAGCGGGGGGCAAATGGCTGCTAACATTCCCAGTGTGTGCTGAGCTTAACATCTGGTACAGCCATGTCTGGCAAGCAGATACCGGGCACATGACAAGGTAGGCAGCCATCCGGTGAACAGAGTGCACACCAACAATCATAAGCACAACCTCAGATCTTGAAACGCACCTGAAGAGCTTGCTGTCAGAGACTGCCGTGAGCGACGAGCACTCGTCGTCGCTGTTGCCGTGAACCTGCTCCTCCTTCTGCTGGCGCGGCTGCACGTGCTGCTGCTGCTGCCCACCTGCTCCCTGTGCCACCACCACCACCTCCTGCTCCCGCCCAGCAGCGCCCACCACATGAGCCCGGGGGGGGCAGCAGCAGGGCACCGCAAGGCACCCCTCGCCCTTGTCCTCCTCCTGCTGCTGCTCCTGCTGCTTGAGAGTGGTGGCGGCCGTGGGCGTGGCAGCGTGGCTTCCTGGCGGCGTGGCCTGGAAGGACGAGGTGGCGGCGAGTAGCTCCTCAGTGCGCTTGACCAGGCGGCTCAGGATGTTGGTGCTGTTGAACGGCTGCGGGAGGGAGCAGGGAGCAGGGTGAACGCAGACGCAAGCGTGCGGGAGTGGGCAAGGTGCGCGAAGTTGCATGCAGGGGTGCCTGCTGGCACATGATGGCTGCTCTGCTAAAGGCGTGCCCTCCTACTCTAGACCGCTGCCTGTTTTTCCCGCCCCACACCCGCCGACAGCCCCGCACGTGTCGCTGCTGACGGTTGCTGACTTGGTGCTCCTGGCGGCTTGGTGCTGCGGCTGGTCGCCCCGTTTGCAAGCCACACACGCACACACCTGCATGCTCTGGCCTGGGCTGGTGCCTAATCTTTCCTTGCTGCTGACTTCCTGGCAACGTGGTGCTGCCCCGTTTGCAAGCTACACACGCACACACACCTGCTGCAGCACGTTGGCCAGGTAGGGCGCCCTGAGCAGCACCCCCGTGCGCTTGTCGTGCTTCTTGAGGATCTTGGCCACGGCCGCGTAGTTGAGCAGGCTCCAGTGCAGCATGAGGATGCACGAGCCGTGAAAGTCCACCAGCCGCGCCCGCACCTGCGCCCGGCTTGATGAGGTGCAGGCGCACTGCAGCCGCTCCTGCGGATCACGTGGGAGAGGAGAGATGAAAAAAGTGCAGCCAACGGATAAGGTGGGAGACTGGAGTTTGCCCTCAACCTGGCTTTTCACATCGCTGACACTTTCGCACATCGCTGAGAGGTGGTGGGCTGACGGTGCACGGCTGCTCCACTACATGCAAGTTGTCCAGCCGTCCATGCTCCTTTCCCTCTCCTCCCCTGTCTCTCTGTCACACTGACTGGCCCTCCACGCCTGCAGCACCCACCTGCAGCACTTGCAGCTGGATCACCGCCTCCTCCTCCCTCTCGATGAAGAACGTGTTGAAGCGGTTCAGCTCCTGCGGTGTGTCCCGACAGGGGCGATGCGGAGGGGCCATGCACTTGAGCAGATAGATAGATCACGACGCGCCCCGTGCCAAAACCCGCACCAGATCTGCCTGGATCTCTGAACCATGCAGCTTTCCTCCTCCTCCTCCTCCTCCTGTTCCTCCTGCGGCGCTGCCATCGGCACTTGCTACGATCTTATCCTCATCAGGAAAGGTCGCTTGATGGCGGCGCGCGGCGCACCTGGTTGAGCGTCTCGATGAAGCGCAGCTCCTCGGGCGACATGGCCGACGGGAGCATGGACGCTTGCTGCAGCGACACGGCCTGCTCTTCCACTGGCGCCCCGCTGCCGTCCTGACTCTCTGCGGCGCACCGTCAAACCAGGTGGCATGCGACGCCGCATTCTTGCCACTCGCCACATGCTGATCATGTTGCCAAGCGCCAGCCACCAGCCACAGCTGGGAACTGCACATGGAAAGCACGCACCTGCGACCACGGGCTGCAGCGCGAACTTGGGGATCGTCTTGAGCTGCTTCTTGAGCTGTTTGTACTGCAGGAACATGTCGTCCAGCTCTGGCAACTCGGCCGCCACGCGCTGAAGCACCTGCAGGACAAGCACAGGCGCACTCCGTGTTGTGGATCTCCCTGGTGCAGTGCGACTGTTCACCCGCGAGTCACCACGCTCAACTGCAGGCCGCGAACAGACGCACGTACGCCCGCCCTCCCCGCAGCGCCACGCAGACAGGAGCATGTAGAGAGCGCTGCACCATCTCCCACGCCACGCTGCTGAGCTCTGCTTCTACTGGAGCCGCAAGATATGGCGCGCGTACCGCCGCACGCGATCCGGGGAGGCCACGAACGTCGAGGAGCCGGGCGACTATGCATCGCCTACAGATGTATCGCCTCCTGATGAGGCCCTCCCATGCCAAGGCGATGAGGCGGCGCGCTGGTGTGCTGCTTAAGGCTGCCCCCTCAAGGCATACCACGCGCTTTTGCCTCCTGCGGGGCCCGCGCAGCGCAGCGCTCACCTTTGCGAACTTCATGCTGGGGCGCTACGTGCACGCGTCGCCCTGTTGCAGCTCGGCCTGGCGCTTTGGCGTGCTCGTGCTCAAGTCGTGGTGGACGGCAGGTGGATGGCTCCTCTCCGCACGCCGGCTGCTGCTGGCGCTGGCGCGCTTGGCGACTGGCCGGGCACGAGCCTTGGCGATGCTGTGCGCGGGCTGCTTGTGGCCTGGATGTGCTGCTCCTCCACAGGCGGGGAGCTCCAACTCCCGTCCGTTGTGGCTCGGCGTTTTCCGCCGGGCGGTGGTCGTGTAAGCTGGCTGCTTCCCAAGCGCCTGCACTTGCTGGTGCGCGGCGCGATGCTAGTACCCTAGAT